>JAULBY010053660.1:0-35439 GCA_032358315.1 Ophiocytium majus
TGATCCCTTTTCCTGGCCACGCGCACCGTGTGCAAAGGGCTTTCCGCGCCCTAAGCGGATTTTAATAAAAGTACACCGATTGCGGCGCCTTCCAAGGGTGGGTGATGTTGAGTGTTCGAATGGGTCTGAGAAGCAGTGACCTTCGGCATGCTGTTGTGCTCCGTAGCAGCAGAGATGCATCACTTGATCTGCAGGCAACCTGAATTGCTGCTGAGCCGCAGTTCCCGTGTCTGGAGTTTTTATATCGGCCCGTGGAGTTTTGTGGAGCGTGGAGTGGGCATGCCACACAGCGCACCATCAGCGAAAACAGGCAGGCGCTTGACGCAGAGCGGATGTTGTAGCTGTGATGCAGGTCGTGTGTCATTGTGGGTGCACGATGACAGACCAGAGCAAAGACAGCTGCTGTGCTCGTGCAGTTGTGTGCTCTTATCTCACTGCTGGTGGCCATGCCCGCTTGGTAGTGTGTGGTATGCTTCAAGCAGTGCCATGAGCACTGCACCGGCTAATGGCGGTGTTCGCGCACAATCATTGCATCCGCTACAACTAGAAAGGCTGCAACTGTTGCAGCCGACAAAGGCGGCAGCTTTACAGTAAAGGTAGCACAATGCGCTTCAACTACAGAAACTACAAACTGTCAAACCAGCGTGGTGCACTCCCGCGGTGGGAAACACACACGGCCTGCAATGGCATTGCACACGCCCAAGGACGACAGTGGGCTTACCACCAAACCACCATAACCCACCGGCACCGCCGCAACGCACGCCGCCGCACCACGCCGCCGCTGCAGCAGCAGCCCTAGTGGTTGTCGTCAATCCAGTCCACAAGAGCGTCATGCTCTTCCAGCTCCGCGGCCTCCCTGCACGCCTGCCAGTCCCAGGGGCACTGCACCTCCTCCCGCAGCCACCGCAGCACCTCCAGGTTCCCGCCCAGGCACGCTGCCAGGCAAACAGATGCGTCGACGGGGCAGCCGTGCTCCACTGCCCAGCGCAGCAGGGTGCCATCAGCATGGTGGGCTGCAGCCTCTGCCGCGGTTGTGACGTCCCAGGGGCAGCCCCCCCCCTGCTGCACCTCGCTCCGCGCCCACTGCAGCATGCCCAGCATGTTGCTGCTGCCATCGCCCTTGCACGTCCGCTCGTCCCACTCGCACCCGTTGGCGCGAGCCCACTTGAGCAGCACAAAGTGGCCGCCCTCTGCAGCTGCGGAACACGTCCCAGCGTCCCACGGGGAGCCGTGGGCGCGCGGCAGCTGCAGCGTGCCCAGGTCACCATTGTCCGCCGCCGCGGTGCAGGCGGCAGCAGTCACTGCAGTGCCCGCTGCCGCCAGCCTGCCGAGCACGTGCGCGATGCACCGCAGGTCTCCCGACAGCACCGCGGCCTCGAGCAGATCGGGGTCAGTGTAGTCGCGGGACGTGTCGCCCAGTTGTGCCTCCACGATCACGCGACACTGAGGCTCCGGGCTGCGCAGCGCCGCCTTGAGTAGCTCTGCGCGTCCCACCTCGCAGCCGCTGCTCAGCACATACTGAAGCGTGTCAGGATAGCCAGAGCTCGCCGCTGCTTGAGCCATCGACCCTGTTAGCGGCGCACCAAGCTCGTGGCACACACGCAGCGCCTCCAGGCTCCCCCCCTTTGCGGCCGCCACCGCCACACCCTCGTCGAAAACGGCGCCCGCGTGGGTGTGCAGCCACCGCAGCACTTGCATGTGTCCATGCTTCGCTGCCACCTCGCATGCGACGTGCGCATTTGACGGCGCAAGGCCGTGCGAAAGCGCCCACTCCAGCCCCTCCAGGCGCCCCGTGCATGCGCATCCGTAGTACACCAGGGCAGCGTGCATCGCGTCAGGGTGGTGGACAAGCAGGTGGTCCAGCACATGGGTGTGTCTTTCTCGCGCGGCCAGGCTGCAGGCCCACGTGTCGGCAGGACACGCCACACCGTCGAGCTTGGCTAGAACGGCGGTGTCGCCCAGCCGCGCTGCCTGCGTGTAGCACATCTCGGCGACCGGACAGCCTTCTGCAAGCAGCGCATCCAAGAGACCGCGGTCGCCACTGCGCAGCGCTGCGGTGCAGGCCCTGCTGTCCCAGGGGCAGCCGCTCCTACGCAGCTGAAGCGCAATGTCGAGGTGGCCGCCCTCCACCGCAGCAGCAAGGACAGCCGCCGTGGGCGCCTGCTGTGCGGTTGCCCACTGCAGGGCCTGCCAGTTGCCAGCGCGCGCCGCTGCCATGGCCGTTCGCTCATCCACCGCCAGCGCCAGGAGCGGCGCCCAGCGAAACAGAGCGTACCAATGCCCTGACATGGCGGCCGCCGCAGCAATGCCACTGCACTGCGAGAGCAGCACGCCTTCTGCTGAGCACCGAATTAGGAAGTCGATGTTGCCCGCAGCTGCCGCCTCTGTGAGGGTGGACTCATCGACCAGCTCCTGGTCGCTCCTCAAGTGGGCGTCCAGCATGCGAAGTGCGAGGGCTTCGTTCCCGCTCCTAAGTGCCACAGCCAGCAGCTTTGGGCTGTAGCGCGTCCCCGCAGCCTGCAGCACTGCCCCCAAGGTGTCGTTGCGGTGGGCTGTGGCCGCTGCTTCCGCCAGCCCTTGGGCCCAGTGCCGGTGGCGCGACAGGGGGGCGGACAGGGCGAACAGGGCGAGCGGGGTCGTGTCGCAAAACATGGCTGGAGCCAGCCTTGTGTGGAGGTGGCCGAAAGCCTGGACGTAACACCTGCCCATCCACTTGCTGGCCGACATGACGGCAAGGCCGGCGCCTGGCAGGTATCTCAGAGCCTCCACCCACACGGCCCCGGGGAGCCCGCACACATCGCTGCTGGTGGTGGTGGGCCCCAGCATGTTCGCACCCGCCTGCTCCGTGTCGCCGCTGCTGCTGCCGCGTTCGCCGATCCTGCCAAGCAACCCCCCCCCCCCCCGTGTGTGGTTGGCGATCAAGGATATGAGAGCTGTTGGCGAAGTCGCTCTGCTGAGCACGTGCCACAACACGCTGAGCAAGGCGCGACAGCTGGCTGGCCAGGCCAGGCGCCTACAGGCGTGACTTGCAGGTGCCCAGCTTGGTGCTGGCTGTGGCACAGCCTGCACCACCACCGCCTGGAGTCCCTCGAGTTTGAGCCGCCAGGGACCAGTCCTGGCCGCAGCATGCCAGCCTGAGCACTTTGTACAAGTACTCGCGTAAAGTCTGGCTCCGGCGCAGGCGACACGAGAGGCGAGCGGGGCGTCCGAGTAGGCAGGCCGCCCCACCATGCGATATACCGCCGTCTGGAGTCCCTACCTCAGGCGGCGGGCTGGGCACTCTGGTGCCTACTGGTAGTGCCATGTAGGCCATTACAGGTGTCCTTAAAGTACTCCCGTAAAATCTGGCTCCGGCGCAGGCGACACGAGAGGCGAGGGGGGCGTCCGAGGGGCAGGCCGCCCCGCCATACGATAAACCGCTGTCTGGAGTCCCTCAGGCGGCGGGGTGGGCACTCTGGTGCCACGCGGTACTGGTAGTACCATGAAGGCCATTATAGTATCAGGTGTCCTTGTTTGGCATGCGACATCAACCGCGCATCATGCACACAGAGCTTTCAGCGCCCCTATCACTTGTGGCACATACCTTGGACAGGTGAAGCAACGAACCTTGTTACACGTGTTGTGCTGCTGGCATCCCAGAAACTTGTGGCGCTTTCATCAACGTGCGGCAAGGCATCAGGAGCAGGAGGGAACCACACATGCGCCACATCAAAACCATATGAATATCAACCGTGCAGATGGGTTCGCCCTTCTGTTCCTCCGTCTGTTTCATCGGGAAGCTGCAAAGCAATTGTGCAGTTGTGATCGTACTCCCATGCTGGAGCGAGAATGGCAGAGGCAGTATCCATCTCACAGAGGCCAGTTGCTTTTCTGGCACGGCAGCTGTTGCTATGTACTTTAAGTTGAAGTATACTGTGCCGCGCGTGCCACTGCAGCACTGAACCGCAGCTGCCTTCTTGCCACTATTGTATGCTTAGCACCTCATGCTTGACGGTGCTGGTGCCTGCACACAAAGGGGGGGGGCACCAGAGAAAGGGGTGCGGCAGGCGTTAAGTCCAACTTGCAGTTTAAATGCACAGGCGGCAGCCTGCAGCACACGCCAGCCACATTGCGTAAAATAACAAGGAATCATAGACTACCTTGGCGACGTGTGCTTTGCAGTTGACGGTGACACTAGTGGTAGGGCCTGCAGCTGCTGTACCAGCTGCAGAGCCGCAGAGGGGCACAGCATCAGCAGCTCCAGCAGCCACTGACTGTTGTCTCTAGCCCCCAGCCATTACCTCGCTGCTGCAGGCTCGGTCGCCGTACTGCAGCCGCGGCAGCGCTACTTTCAGCAGCAGCGGAGCGGGCACCACGACATCACCGCCTAATCAGCAGCACCAGCGGAAGAAGCTTTTTCTCAGCAGCTAGCGATGAACACTGCAGCAAATCGTATGCCGCAGCCAGATACTAGTAGTACACGGTCCAACACACGCAACGCACCTGTGATGGGTGTACTGTCGCCTCAGGTTGGTAATCGTTCGGATTGCTGCTACTTGAAAACTACTGTAGTACTTCAAAGAACACACGAAGTAGCACATGAAGTATAATGCATCGTTCCGTTGAAGTAGAATACTTGTACTTCTGGTAGTATCCTACACCTAAAAGTGATCTGACAATTACATCATGTGCCAAGACATCGGCTCGACGCAGAGGGTCTCAAGCACCGCCGCCTTCGGCAAAGTCACGCACCTGCTTGCTGCAGCAGCGGGTATGCCTCATCCGCGGTCAGCCGACATGCCTGAGTGTTGGGTGGCAGCCGGCGCTCCACTTCCGCATACGGCATGCTCAGCACCGACACGTCACGGTAGATGTCGGAGGCGCCAAAGCGGTGGAAGTAGCGCGCGTCCGCAATCTGCAGGGGCGCGTGGCAGCAGCAATGTGGAGTTGAAGTTCATGCTCCTGTTGAAGTTGAAGTTAACCCTGCATGTGTTATTTTGTTGAAGTGCAAGTGACGCTGCTGTGGAGATGGAATTCGATGCTGCTGTCGAAGTTGAAGTGGGCTGCTGTGGCAGTGCGTAGTTGTACTACAAGTAGTACTCCGAAGTAAGTCGCGGGTTCGGGTGCTGTGGGTTAAAGTACGAGCGCGTGGCACGTCGCGCTCACAGCAGCCGCTGTGGCTACCTCGATGCAGCATGTGTAGGTGCAGCCAGTTTGCCAAAAGGATGATGGGAACAGAGCAACTGCAGCCGCAGACAAAGCTCAAGCCGCTCGGCTGTCCTACCAGGAGCCTGTTGCGTGAGTGCCCGGGTGCGCACATCAGACTGCAGTGACATAAATGTGGTCCCTGAATGCAAGTGTACTCTTATGAAACTCCGCTTAGGGCGCGGAAAGCCCTTTGCACACGGTGCGTGTGAACAGAAAATCAGACAGGTAGCGAAAAAAATATCAATGCTCAGTGCTCTAAGGGAAGTCTGGCATGTTGCCAGAGCACTAACTGATTACAGCCCCATGTCCCAGGGGACCTGATACAACCCCCCAGCTCCCGGAACACCATGCTCCCCAAGTGTACACACGGGAAGGGAATAAATATGTACTACAGAGTATTTACAGTTACGGCAGAGGTTAGCCTCTAGGGACCTGCGCTTTTGAGTGCGCTCTGCGCTTTTGAGTGCAAGAGCGCACCTGCAATAGTAGCGTTGTGCACCGGCGGTGAGCCGTGCAGCAGGAAGCATCAGCAGATGCGCCGCACACGCTGTGAGCAGTAAACATTTGCATTAGTGTCCTCTGCACCTGGTCTGTACTACACAAGCACTGGCACATCAAGCTCTAGCCTGCCGGCGGCTCAGGCCTACCTGCTAGCAGCACTTGTTGCTCTTGACTTGCACAGAGTTGTGAGTTCGTGTACGTGCAAACGCTGCCGAGCACGTGCCATTGGCGCGTGCACGCTGGCATGCAAAGCACAAGCTCTCGCACGCCCACAAGTGCACACAAGCACCGACAACACAATTACTAGTAGTAAAACAGAAACTACTGACTGCCCGCATGGCCCCACTCTCACCTTGAGGGCGACGCCGTCCACCCGCAGCCAGTACCGCAGCAGCACGTACCAGCACGCGGGCATCACGCGCACCTTCGCGCTCAGCCGCGCCTCCCCCGCGTCGTGTATAAAGTCTTCGAAGAGCGTCACTTCGTCGAAGAAAAGGATGGGCGCCGCCGCGTCGCGCAGCAGCGCAGCGTCCGCACCGCTCTCCTCACACTCTCGCCAAGCCAATGGACCAGAGGCATTGCCACCGTCGTCACACGGTATCACAGTGCCTGGCGGAGCGTCAGTCTGGTGGTGGTGGTGGTGGGGAGGTTAAGGCGGCGGTGGTGGCAGTTGCGGTGGCAGCGGCGGCGGTGGTGGTAGGGGGGGGGGGAGTGGCAGCAGGGTGGTGCGCGAGGTTTGTGCTCAGCAGAAGAGTGGCCATAGCACACTGTGCTCGCCATAGCACACTGTGCTCAGCACGAGAATGGCCAGAGCGGCGCCCGCTGGCTGTTGCGAGCAACACGCAAGTGTGCACTTGTTTGCACTGCACTGGTTGCCAATATATAGACTTGTTACAGGCGTGTATGTGGTGCCAGTGCCTGGGTAAATTGAAACATTTCTGCACCGCGTTTTAAGTAGTGGCAGCGGCGGTCACTGAATGACCACAATTGCGGTGTGCAGTTTGTTCAGGGTGCAAGGCGTGCGTTCAGCGCGCTCCATGTTTAGTTATAGCCTGGCTGTGTGGTGGCCAGGGAGGTACTCCTACTTTGATTGCACGTAATTGGAGTAGTGGCAGGAGTGGGTTCATGGCTGCCTGACAAAAATGAAAGAAACATTGGACTTTCTTGCAGTGCATGTGTAGCCATGGCAGTTGGTGGTATACATACTTCCGAAGTATCAGTAAGTCTAGTGTGCTGTTGTTGTGAACAGTGCCATCTTCTGTGGCCTGCAAATGTCCAGTGCCACCTCTACACTCCTCCTGCTTATTGCAGGGCAAAACATGGTGCCTTCAGTGAACCCACCTACCCACAGGGTCACACCTACGGCAGCCCCTGAGCAAGCCTCTACACAAATGTTACATGAGCAGCAGCTGCTGGCGAGCACCTTCACCTGGTCCACTTTGAACGTGTTGCCGCGGTAGGGCCCATTCCATGTCCAGTCATACTCCTCCTGCTTGAAGCCCGATGCTTCCGCCTTGGCCTGCCAGTAACGTGACGCAGGCACCTTTATCACCTGCCAGTAACAGCATGCCGGCAGCAGCAGCAGCAGCAGGAGGTAGCGGCAGCGGCAGTAGCAGCAGTGTCAGATAGCAGCAGCAGCAGCAGGTAGCAGTAGCAGCAGGTAGCAGCAGCAGCAGCAGCAGCAGCAGCCACCATATTAGGTGCATGACTGCAGTGGGCGAGCAAACACAGGGCGACTCATTATCATCAACGTGCATGCCAGCCTGTGCATGCAGTGCATGATCGGCACATCTGTGCACTGCCCGTGCACGTACCACGTGAGAAATGTACGAGCATAGGCATAGCACCACACTCCTCGTGGACCACCTGGGAAGCAGACGATAGCCGGGTACAACCGCTGTTTGCCTATCAACAGCTGTATACATACTTCAGGGTGGAAGTATACTTCGAAGTAGATACTTTGAGGTATATGGGACCAGCATGGCCACTCCTCTGCTTCACGCCGGCATGCACGGCCTGGGTTCTTGCGCCCCCACAAGCGCAAAATCAGCAAGACTACTGTTCGTTAGCAGCACTTCTTGCTGTTGACTGCGCCAAGTTGTGAATATGTCGGTGTGAAGCCAGGCATGCACTATTTTTTTCGTGTTGGCCCGCACGACATGCGCTCCTGCACGCCGACAAGTGCAAATCAATAAAAGTACGTAGTGTCCAAGTTGGCAACCCATGAGGGACTACTCCTGTAGCGTTTTGGAAAGTGCTTTAACACCGGCAATAGACAGTAGCAGGTACACCCCCTGTTGTGCTAACGTACCTCAGCAAGCAACGCACTAGGACTACTACTGAAGTACTACTGTGTAGTTCTGTTCTTTTTGATGTAGACAGCAGTGGCAGGTGCACTGCCTGCTTTGCTAACATGCTTCGCTAAAAACCCCGTTAGGGACTACACTGTATTGCTGTACTACTGTAGTTTTATTTATTTGCATTTGTGGGCGTGCAAGAGCCATGTCATGATTGCCAGCACGGCCACTCTAGGTGCCAAGGCAAATGCATGGCAACGTATGTGTACGAACGAACAAAGGGCTACTGTAGTATTTTGACATGTAGATAGTAGCCGGTACACTGCCCGCTTTGCTAACATACCTCCACGGGCCCACCATCAACGTGCATGTCCACCCATGCGCGCAGCGCGTGCTCAGCGCAAAAGTGCACGGCCAGGCCACTACTCGGGCTCCGCAGCTGCAGTGCATTGCCGCCAAACAGCATCTCCGGCAGCTGCAGGTGGTTCCCCCGCACGAGTATGGACTCCGATGGGTGCGACGACACAGCCTCTGGGACTGGCAGGGGAGGCCAGGGGGGCAGCACAGGCGGGCGGCGGTGGGCTTGAACAGGTGAATTTGAAGTTGATGAGGCAGGGCGGCTTTAAAGTTATGTCAAAGCGAACGAAAATTGTTTACAACATGCAAAAAGAAAGTTGTGTGGCGACTTGCGGCGTGGTGGTGGGGTGCGTGTGCTGGCCGGCTTTGACAGGTGCAGTTGAAGTTGGTGAGGCAGGGCGGCTGAGAAGTGATGTCAAAGTGAAAATTTTGTTTACTGCATCTAAGGAACAAGTGGTGTGGGGGTTGCGGCGTGGTGGCCGGTGTGTGTGTGGTGGTGGCTGCTGGTGCCATGTGAAGCAGTGGCTGGGGGTCAGGCCTTAGCCACCGGCGTAGCGGATGCAGCAGCATTAGCCAAGGCACGAACTTCAAGCGGTGCTGCCCAAAGGAATGTGCGACCGCTTGTCAAGTGGCGAGCTACCAGGGAACATACCAGCAATGACACTGATTACATGCACAACAGGAAATTAGGCAGCTGCGGCAGCAGTGTCGAACACTGCCACGACAACCACTGCTCAGCAGCAGCAGCAGCCCCACGAAACTCCGGCTGGCACTTCAAGTGCAGCGGCTGCCGACATCAATGATCATCATCACGCAGGTCAGGCACCTGTGTGTACCAAGAACAGCAGGCACCACCACCAGCGGCACTGGTAGATGAAGCAAGTTGCTGGCAGCGGCACCAGCAGCGTTTCAGTAATGCTTTCAGGTCATCGCCGCGCCGCCAACAACTCACCTGACACCGGGGTGAGCTTTTGAACCAGCTCACTCAGCTCCGTTTCATTGCACAGGGGACGGCACCTCGTCACCACCAGCCATCCCTGCACCTCAACTCCGCAGCTGCCAGGGGCAGCCAAGCCCTCTGCCAGCTGTTTGGCGCCATGTGCAATTAAGACCCCTTCATCTGGGAAGAAGCTCCGATGAGAGCTCATGTTGAAGTTAGTGTTGTCACGTCTCTCGAGTTGGTGCCAAGGCCGTGGCTGGGTGGCGTGGGTGGGCGTGCGGCGTCCCTGCGCAGCTTTTCCTCCTGCTTCTGCTGTCGGCGCAGGTGCCTGATGCCAATAGCCGCTACCTGCTTCTGCTGGTGGTACTTCACTGTGGTTACTTTGCCGTCATCTGGACGCGTGTGCGCTGAGCAGGCTCCCCCCCTGGCAAAACCCACAGCTTGCCGCAATCACGCACGGAGGAGGGACTGCCAGCTGCCTCCCACCGCCGCCTCCGTGGGCTGTGGCGTGTGACTCCGCATGGCAGCAGCCACTCCCAGCAGCTCGCCTCCAGCAGCAGGCGGCAATGGGTCACCGCAGCCGCAGCCGCAGCCGCGACAGGCACCATAGCAGTAGAAAACGAAGCAGCAGAAGCGGCAGCAGGGATCGGCGGCGGCAGCGCAGCGGCAGTGAGCCCAAGCGACGGCGCTCTGACTCACGTGACGGCAGGCACCGCCACAGGCCTGGCAGCAGCCATCATGGCGATGGCGAGAGAAGGGGCCTGGGCTCCCCCGTGGGTTCGCAACACAGCAACAAGCAGAGAAAGGAGAGCTTTGAAGTGCAACAGCACAGGCGCAGTAGGGGCCACGGCTCGCCAGATGGCCGGCGCAGCAGCAGAGGTGACAGCAGAGACAGGATCCAGCCGCAGAAGGACTACAGCAGAGAGGGTGCTGTGCCGCCGGAGCGAAAGCGAGCCGGGTCTCTCTCGCACCCCCCCGCTCGCCCTCACTCGCCTGAACGACACAGGCGGCGAGGCGACGTCCGCTCCCCACCCCCTTCCGCAGGTGGCGACACACGGAGGCGCAAGGACAGCCCTCCACCACCACCTCCGCCACCACGATCACCAGTGGTATCACCAGGAGCAGGAGCAGGAGCAGCTGGAGGAGGGAGGTGGCAAGGCAGCGCCGGCGACGGCGGGGGGGGGGGGTCGGCGTCGGCTGCTGCTGCTGCGGCGGCGGCGGCGGCGGCGGGCGGCGCAAAGCCGAGTCACTACGGTCCCGCGGGAACCGTGGAGGAGGGGGGGGACGAGGAAGCGAAGCCGAAACCGGTGGATGCGGCGAACTTTGGGCTGTCGGGCGCGCTCGCGAAGGATGTGGAGACGGGCAATGTGTACAAGGGAGTGGTGCTCAAGTGGTCGGAGCCTGAGGACGCGCGGCCGCCCACAAAGAAGTGGCGGCTGTACGTTTTCAAGGGCGCGGAGCTCTCGTCCACGCTCCACATACACCGCCAGAGCGCGTATCTCGTGGGTGAGTGCCGGCGGCAGCTCTGCTGAGCTTGAAGTAGAGCTGAAGGGGGGGTCACTACACACTCCGCTTGCGGCGCGGGAAACCCTTTGCGCACGGTGTGCGTGACCAGAAAGGGATCAGACAGGTAACGAAGAAGCTGGCAATGCTCAGCACTGCGTGCTCTACGGGAAGCCTGGCATGTTGCCAGAGGTAACATCAAGACCACGAAGGGGTACTTGTTGGTGACGCCGTGGCATGCGACCACAGTATGGTTTTGTGCGATCGGGGCAGATCAGATTGGTTCATCCGTGGTTCATGCCCACCATGAGAGCGGTTTTGTCGTAGGTGCGTGCCTCTGCTGCCGCCGCCGCTGCTGAGCACTAACAAAAGCCGACCTATCACTTCAAGTACAAGGTGAAGTTTGCGCCATGTGTGGCCCTGGTACCTGACAGCCGTTGTAGGTTGCATGCAAGGGGGTCGCCCTGCATCTGTGCACATCTCGCACAAAAGTGCTGCCAAGTGCAAATACACAGCAGTACCTGATGCACTGTTGTGTATGCATGTACTTCAAAGTATGCACATGTATCCATACTCGTGCTAGCATGGCAGAGGAGTGAAGCAGGTGACTTTCGATGTGCTGCAGGTGATCAAGTTTTAGGAGGTGGAAACCTGCACATATACAAGCCCGTCGCAGGTTGCACGCAAGCCGGTCCAACACGGACCTTGCCGGTGCACACAGAAGGCACTCATAAGCTCCCAGCCAGCAGCTCAGCAAACGCAAGCGTTGTGTTTGTTTTCAAAGTTTGAGCAGCCTAGGAGGTGACACACCCTTGCGCAGTGAGCTCGAATTTCAAGCATGACGCCGTGTCCCTGGAGGAGTGACCAAAGTTCATAAACTCAAAGCACCAGATTTAATGCAGCCATACGGCAGTAAGGTGCACATATTTGAGACGTCTAAATTGTGCTGCCGCAGCACTGGCAAAGCGAACAGATGTACAAGCCGCATATGTTTTATTTTTTCATTACCAGCAGTTATGATGCACCGATGTTTTGACTCCAATGCATCCAGCTCACACTGAGGGTATCAACCTGCTGGCAGCAGGGCATGTAGTGCAGCTGTCACTGCTGTGGGACACCAGCAGGGGCGCTGCTGCGCGTGTGCTGCGCCCACTTGTAAGTGATAGCCCAGCTGTGAGCAGCGCTCAGCTGCGTGTTGCACTCCCCTTGGATGGGTGTACCATTTGCACTGCAGTACATGTGTGCTCATCTCTCATGTGTACCTTTTATGTGTGCATTTGCTATTGTCCTGGCCCGCAGTCCAAAAAAAAATAAACGGCGTCTGCAGGTTGCCGACCCCACCTAGGAAGGCGCGGTACATACTTGCAGTATGTGTGCTCACCTTCTTAGTACACTACTTGTTACTTGAGGTACATATGAGTGGTGATGGGTCACAGCGTGTAAAAAGTTCATCATACGCCATATAACCCATGTAAATATCGCGTATAACGTACTCCTATGAACACCATGTATACGGTAAATACCCCGTATAGCGCGCTTTTCAGCGTAGAAATACATCCGATGACAGACGCCGCATTTTCTACCTCTGAAGTATAAAATTCTAGTAGTAGATAATGAATAATGCGCTACACGCCATGACCCACCAGTACATGTGAGTGGGCTGCTCACCCTGTGTGTCACTGCTGCTGAGCGCACGCGCAGGGCGCGAGCGCAAGATTGCGGACATACCGGTGGACCACCCCTCCTGCTCCAAGCAGCACGCCGTGCTGCAGTACCGCCTCAAGGAGACGGTGCGCGAGGCGGAGATGCAGACGGTGCGCACCGTGCGGCCGTACGTCATGGACCTGGAAAGGTGCGTGCGTCCGGTTGCTCAGCAGATGTGTTAATAGCTGGCAGCATGTGCTCAGCACCAGCGCCGTGCTCAGCAGCAACGGTGCGCGAGGCAGAGATGCAGACGGTGCACACCGTGCGGCCATACGTCATGGACCTGGAAAAAGGTGCGTGTGAGTGCGTCTGGTTGCTCAGCAAGTGTGTCGGCTGCTGGCAGCACGTGCTCAGCACCAGCTCGGTGCTCAGCAGTGACAGTGTTCAGCAGCAGCAGCAGGTTGGTGCTCAGCAGCAGCGTCAGCTCGGTGCTCAGCAGCAGCAGCAACAGCAGCGATGTTCAGCGGCAGCAGGAAGCGACAGCGCCTAAACTTGCTACCATGGCGGTGTCGCCGACAGCAATGGCGGTGTCGCTGACAGCGACAGCGGGTGTTTTGTTTGGCGAGCAGTCGCAGAGGTGACGGAGGCGTTGCAGCTGCAGCAGCAGTGGCGTGCCTGTATGGTCTCGCAGGAGTTTGGTGCCCGCGGTGCTTCTTCTAAGCCTTCATTCGTCAATGCTTGTAGGTGGCTGCCGGCGCCATCCACGCTACGCTCGCCGCACAGCCCACGTGCTGTACACAAGCACCATGGGTGTATGCCAGACAGGTGGCACAAGTACTACATGCGCACGGCCTTGCATGGCACCCTGGCAGATGACCTGCCCTGGCAGGTCTAGCCTTAGGTAGCCTGCCGGCGCCCGCTAGCCCTTTCGTGTTCGTGCATACATACACTCCCATGCGTTTGCCATGGCCACCAGCGGACGCGCTGGCATGCATGACACAGTCTCTCGCACGCCCACAAGTGCAATTAAGTAAAACTGCATGCGCAGCAGCAAGCAAAACCAGCAGCACCAGAGGACACACAAACAGGCACCCGTGTGGTCCTCCAAGCGCGCGCAGATCACCTCGTAACTCACGAGCTGTACATGACAGGCCGCCGTCCCGCGCGGCCCCAAAAGAAAACAAACAAACCATTTCCCCCCTACACAGAGAGACATAGACATGTGAGCCTCACCACGCCCCGCCCCTGCGCCGCCGCCTGCCCCCCGCAGCACCAATGGCACGTTCCTGAATGGCGAGCGGTTGGAGCCAGGGCGGTACTACGAGCTGCTGGAGCGGGACTGCCTGCGCTTCGGCAGCAGCTCGCGCGAGTACGTGCTGCTGCACGACAAGAGCCAGGAGGCCGGTTGAAACCCACAGGCCGCCGCCGCCGCCGCTGCCGCTGCCGCAGCGGCATTGCCCCAGGCTTGCTACAGCGCCCTGGCTGGGCCTGGGGCTGGGGCGTGCGGTGCACATACACATGGTGGTGGTGGCGGCGCGGTGCCAGCGGGGGGGTGACAGGCCTGAGGGAGGTGCGGCCGCTACCGCCGCCGTGCTGCCCCAAGGGTCACAGCTCAGCAGCAGCCCCTAGCGCTGAGCAGAAAAAGCCCAGCCCGGCCACGGCCACACGGCGGCCACACGGCAGCCACAGCTGGTGGTGGGGGCTGGGGCGCGCTACGCGTTGAGGAACGGCTCAATGTCGCCCTCGAGCCGGTTGGCCTGCGCCTCTGCGGCGTCGGCGAGCGCCGTCGCGTCGCGGCACCCCGCGTGCGCCGTCGCCAGCAGCAGCGTCAGCCACAGGCTCCAGCCCAGCAGCGTGCCCAGCAGCTGCGCGGCGGCGGGGGCGGCAGCGGCGGCGGCAGCGAAGGGGGCGGCGGCAGCGGCGGCGGCGGGAGCAGCGGCAGTGGCGGCAGCGGCAGCATGCAAACACCAGAGACCGGCAGGGGTCAGGACGGCGCTTGGCGGGGCGTGCATGGGGGCTGGGCGCCTGTGTGCTGCTGGGTGGTGCCCGGTTGGGGGGTGCTGGTGTGGGATGGTGGGATGTGCCACATTAGTGAGCGGTGGCGAGCGTGCGTGTTGCGCGCTACATGTTTACAGGCATGTGTTTCATGTGTGCAATCAGTGGCACTGTGCATCGCTGCCTGTTTGTGGCACCGCCGCTGCGTGTGGTTCGGCTCGGCGCGCCCCGGTCACTAGCGAGCTGTCAGGCGTCGACTCGTGTGGAATGCATATATATGCCATTTTGTGCACGGGGTTGTGTGACATCAATTACGGCAGCTGGTGGTGACGCGCAATGGCATGGCGTGCTGAATGCGAGCAGTGTGCGGATGACTCACCAGCAGGCCCGCAAATACAGATACAACGCCCATGCCCATGAAGGCGACCTTCTTGTTGATGGTCACGCTGCCAATGCTGTGGGTGGGGGAGGGAGGGACGGGGGGGCGGATGCAGGTGCATGCACGTGTTGAGCCGCTTCCTCTTTCGGCAGGAACAGCCACACGTGCACCAACATGCTTGCCGGTCAGAGCGTGGCAGCCCCGCTTGTAGCAATGTGGCTGGCGACTCAACAGTACAAGTCGATGATGGTCAGACTACAGTACTGTAGGCTTGTGGAGGTGGGATGGTAAGGCGCACAAGGTGCGCTGTTTTCCGGCTCAAAATTTATGCAGTGCAAGGAGTTGCGCGCCTCTGACTTCAGCAGCCAGCAGCGCCCAGGTGAGACCAGACGCGGTATGCAATCATGTGCAGTCGAAACTATGGCGGCACCCATTCGGTCACACACTTGCAAGGCAGTGCCACCTATTGCTACAAGCAAGTAGTACTGAAGGGCCGCACTGTCGCCAGCCGCTGCTGCAAGTTTGCGCGAGCCGCACGGCTGCTCAGGCCTGTGTGTGTGCTACACTCCTTGTCGCCGACAGTGCACAGCTGTGTATGTCTATGCGGGGCCGCCGTTGTGTGCCGGCTGGCTGCCCCACGCCGGCGCCCATTGTGCCTGGGTCGTTGCACAGGCACAAGTGCAAGGGCTGCCAGTGACTCCTACCGGTGTAACTTCACAAGTAGTACGGCTGGCAAACACCTTCAGCAGCAAATAACAAGGGATGCATGCAAGCCCACTAATATGCCATTGCACCTGGTACAGTTAGAATGACACCACAATGAGCAAATGCGCACAGGAGCACTCTCTTCCCCCATCCACCTCGCGCACAGGGCTGTTCTGCGCCCCAAACGGACTTTAATCAAAAGAAGTGCATAGCACAGCGCCAAGCACACCAGCGCCAGTTGGCAGACACACTGTTGTGTGTGGTAAAAACCAGGCCCCCAGACCAAGCGCAGCACCTGAGTTGCAAAGCGCTTCGACGGCCCAGATAGCAGGCGCTTTTTTTCAGGCCGTAAATGCGTTAAAAAATGGAATCAGTGGCTGCAAAGTCCGCACCTCAGACACCTGAGCTGCAAGGCACTATGAAGACCCAAATATGAGGCGTACTTTTCAGGCCCTAGATAAGAGAAGAAAGTGAGATAAGTGGCTGCGAAACTCCGCACCTCAGCGTCTCCACCTCCGGGTTGGCGCTCGCCCGCAGCAGCCCCGCCCACCCGCCCGCCGTCGCCACGAGCGTGAAGAGCGCGAGCGGCGACGTGACAATGCTCATGGCGCACAGCGCCACGTACACAAGCGCATAGTTGGAGGAGTAGTAGGGGAGGTTCAGGCGCAGCCGCCCCGCCGCGTCCGCCGCGCCCGGCAGCGAAAAGGGCTTGGGCTGACCAAGGCCCAGAAACTCGGCGGGCATGCGCAGCGGTGCCAGCTGTGCCTGGGGGAAGGGGGGCAGGGGGAGGGGGCAGGGGGGGGTTGTGCTCAGCAGCTGGAGAGGCGGGTGTGTGATGCTCAGCAGCAGAGGTGTCGAGGGGGGGATAGGTGCGGGGCGGGCGCGAGCGAGGCTGGCTGCTTGGGGGTGTGAGGGTGGTTGGGGTTTGACCGGTGGTGGGTGGGACAGCGATATGCGTGAAGAGTAAATAATGGGTGTCAACAGTATCTAGTGGGGTGTGCAGGTGCGCTGGCGTTGCAAGGAAGAGCGCACGTCTCTGCTAGCGCTCTGCCTCGCCACCGACAGGAAACGACCCACAGTTCACAGCAGCAACACAGGTCACAAAGTGCACACCTGCTATTGCTGTCGCCGATTGACTAAGGCCCCAGTTCTCCAAAAGCAGGCATGCAGCAGCAGCCATAGCGGCTGGCAACGAGCGCACCTGGCGACGGCGCCTCAGCACTGGCACTGCTGCAGTGTGCCGCGCAGTGTGCAGCAACTTCTAAAGAAGCACGCCATGGCGGGCTTCTGCTGCCTGCAGCTGCCGCAACAACAACAACACAGTTCACAGCACCAGGAGCGCGCACACACTAACCTTGTTCTGCAGCAACGCCAGCATCTTCAGCCCCGTCGCCTTGGCGGTTTCCATGGCGCTGCCGCCGCCGCCGCCAGCAGCTTGCTCAGGCCCCATCGATATGTCAAAGGCAGCAGGGGAGCCTGCCCCTGGGCTGTAAATGCCGTCGCCACCACGGGGCTGGGCCGCGGCCGTCTCTCCCATTCAGCCAGAAAGAGAACACCTGCAAGCCTGCCTGCTGCTGCCTGCCTCACCCTCTCTCTCTGGTGTGTGTGTGCACACTCGTCTTCAGAGAGCTGCTCACAATGTGTGCATTTCAAGAACCGCTCACGCGCGTTCCCGGGGGGGGGGGGCGGCGGGCGGGGGGGCGGGGGGTTGTTGCTCAACAACAACATCTGCAGTTGTTACGTAGCCACCTTGACCGCCCCCTCCCCAGCCAATCGTGATTGGCGCATGCACCACATGTACCTTCCGTGTGCAGCACATGTGCCGCACATACATGCAGGTAAGTGCACTTGGATACATGCCTCGAAATTGATGTGCATGTGATACAGTTTTGAATTCAGAACTGTGTGCAAGGCTGCCCACGCAACGCGGCTGGGTGCGCTGTGTGAGGTCAGGCAAAGCGTGCACGCGCGGCTGCTGCATACACAAAATAGCACAGCTTGCACCAAGCCAACGTCTCCGCACCAAGCGTCAACCGCAGCTGCAAACACGAGCAGGGTTTGGCGAGACCTTGTCCCAGGGCATGACTTGTCCGCACCACGTGAATGACACCCCACACATGCCACATTCCGCTGTATTCACAGCAGCCCCCGGGCAGCATCATACACTAGTAGACGTGAGGCTACTAACGTTAACACCTACCCACAGCAGGTCCCATCACGCGTGGCAACACGCGTGCCGCTGGTGCCACTGCACCATGCAGCGCCCTGCCAGCAGCAGCAACCTGTGTGACCCCACTGCACGCGACGCCCCCTGCTCTGGGGCCCGGCGCTACATGTAGTTGCGCCGGCTGCTGTCACGGCAGCAGCGGGTGCGCGGGCGCGCGCACACGCGGCGCGCACACTAGCTTTATACAACTTCAAGTCCTTGCATGTTGATGTTTGTGAGTTGAGGGGCGGGGGCACGCCTGCCCCCGCGCAACCCCACTCAGCCCGCTGGCAGCGGCGGCGGCGCCACATTTTCGCGCCACAACTTTGCGCCCACTGATCGGTCAGCGCCGCGAAGGCGTCTGTCCCCCAGTTTCGGAGCTATGTACATGTACTCTTTGAACGAAAAATTACACGCGTGCGCCAGCCTGCCTGTGGCACGCAGCGGCGGCGCCGGCGGCGCTCCCGCCCGCTGCTGCTCAGCAGCAGCATTGCGCCTCCAGTAGCAGCCTGCTCAGCAGGTGCCTGTGCTCAGCAGCTGTGCTCAGCAGCAGCTCAGCCCTGCAGCAGCAGCGCGAGCAGGTCTTCGACGGAGTCGCCGACGAGGTCAAACGCGCGCTGCACGCGCCCCAGCGGGAAGCCGTTCATCACCAGCTCCTGGACTGCCAGGGGCAGCTTGTGCAGACCGCCGTCGGCCTGCCACACGTCGGCCTCCGCTGCGCCGCCGCCGCCCTCGCCGCTGGCCGCCCACGCCGCGCCGCCTGCGTTTCAGTGTGCCGAGTGGGGCCCGTAAAATGGAGGAGGTAGCATGTGAGAGTTTTGCTGGGCGCCTAGAATGTATGTGGATGCGGCATACTACTAGTATAACGAAGTCATGTGAACGTATTTATGAGGCACACATGATGTACTAGTGGTACATACCATATGTAGTAGTACTTGCATGCCATGTTTTGTGAACGTAGAAACAAGACCGTGACAAGGGTGCGAGGGGTGGTGGTTGAGCGGTGGCGCAGTGGGCACATGTGCAGTCCATACCGCATGCGAAGGCAGTGCTGGCAGACTTTGCCCGCGCACCATACAGTGTCCTTGGCATCACAGCCACAAGGCTACCTAACACCTGGTGATAGTTGAGGGCAAAGCAGCGGCTGTGCAGTTGCAACCTGGTGTCAGCCCACGACTTGCCTGCTGCCGCCGTGGCTTTGCCGCCCGCCGCTCCGCCAGCGTCTTCGCTTGCGCCAGAGGTGCGCTGCCTCTTGGGCGCTTTCCGAGCGCCAGCGGTGGGTATGGAGTCGCGCGCATACGTCTGCAGCGACGCGGTGATGGCCGCCTGCTCCATCTGTGGATGCACAGGCACACAGCGGCGGAAAAACATTTGCCCAACATTCAATGGAGGCCGTGAAATCAGGCAGAAAAAGGAAAGAAGGTGCCAAGGGTACTGGTGACACTCCTGGCACTTTTGGCACTGGTGGTGACCGCAGCGGGAGGTCTCAGTTTTTCCATGATGTGACCCACGATGGGTGGCACCACGCAAGTGCGACTGCCCACAGTGCAGCAAGTGCAACTTCAACAGTGCAGCAATAGTGCAACTTCAGCTGTGCAGCACCGGCAATGGCCCAGTGCCTGCCTAGGTGAAGTACAACTGGAGGTGCCGCAGCGGCGCCCATGCAACATCATTCGAAACCAGACAGTGTGGTGTCTGTAGATTGTGGCAGGCCGTTTCCGTACCTCAAGCTCGGTAGCCTCCAAGTCTGAGGCAAACAGGTTGGCCTGCAGCGTTGCCATGTGCGCAGACTCGGGCGTCAGGCCAGGAACGCCAAGACCCTGCCCCACCGCCGCCTGCATCAGTTGTGACAGCAGACAAAAATACATGCAGTGAGTACACGTGTAAACTGCGCCCTGCAGTTCGGATCTATGTGACCAAGAGGTGCAAGCAAGGTACACGGCGCAGGCAGGTCAATCAGCGACCTCAACAGGTCTGAACTTCAACAAGCTTCATGTGGTACTCCATACCACAGGCCCAGCGGCGGCAAAACGCACACAGGCACAGGTCTCTCTACTAAACAGGTTATCAACAGCCTGTCGGCACCATCATAGCTGCAGCGCGGGAGGGGTCGTCCGCACAGCACCGCCCATGGGTGTTCACAGACAAGCTCCGTCCGCACAAGAGGTGTTCTGAGAAATTTCTGTGGAACGCGTGTTCAGAGAAAGTTCAACAGAACACGCGGCGCGCGCGTGCACCTCGGCCGGGTCCACAATGGCGTCGTAGTGGCTCTGCCCGCTGTACAGCAGCCGTATGGGCGCGTTGCCCGAGCGGTAGGCGCCGTGGAATATGTTGATTGGGGAGACGCCCCGCTCTGGCACATACACCTGTCCTCACCAGGAGGGGGGCACCAGCGGCAGGAGCAGTGGTGGCGGCGACGGCAGCAGCGTGAGCAGGGCAGCACCAGCAGCAGTGCCGCCGGCCGCAGCAGTGGCGCCAGCAGCAGCGGCGGCAGCCGCAGCAGCGCTAGCGGCAGTGGAGCATCACTACCGGCAACTCAGAGTGAGGCCAATGTGCATGGCTGCACGGGGCGCCGCAGCAAACTGGTGCTGTGTCGCATGCGACCAGCAGATACACCCGCCGCAGCCACATTGGAGCTGGCAGCGGATTCGCCAGTGGAGGCATGGCGCGTGCATGCACAACAGCGACAGTGCGGTGGGGGCGCGTGGCACAGACTGCAGCTGCGGAGTGGCATTCGTGTCCATTGCCTGCATTACACACTTCCACCTGGAACTTGTGTTGATACTTGGTGGAAAAGATCATACCTCAAGAAGTACAACAAGATTGAACCACACTATCTGGCGGCACTGCTGCTGTAAGGTAGGTGAGGTAACCGTGACCGAGGTCAGCGAGAAAAATGAAATTTCAAAGGTTTTGCAAGCACTCTTACTGTAGCAAGCTGTTGACTCGAAGTTTTCTCCTGAACCACTTGGGGAGCATACTTCGAAACTGGCTCACTAAGCCTGACGTTCATGTACGTGAGGACTCTGAGTCCTCTTCTGAACCACTTGAGGAGCATCTTTTTGAGCTGGTTCACTAAGCCTGACGTGCATTACCATACTATGGGTATGAATGTGAGGCCGCACAGAGCTCACACCCACCTCAATGGGCCTGTTGAAGAGTTCGCTGATGGCCTGTATCTCCGGATTGTTGCCGTGCGCGCCGTCCCTCAGCTTGCGCGTGATGTAACTGTCAAAGTCCTCCAGAATGTAGTTGCTGAAGTGCTCGCGGTCCGCACTCTGCACAAACCAGCAAACCACACATAGTCTCCATACATAAGGCTGTGTAACAAGTGGCATCAAATGCGACGTGGCCGCAAGCCACAAGGCAGGGGCGACGGCTGCTGTCTTTGCTGTTCATGATGTCACTTTGCTGTTCATGATGTCAACGAGGCACACCGTGCCACCCATTGTGCTCTCACACCGGGGGAAAGCACAATGGAGCTGGTGCAGTGCGCCCGCTGCTTTCATGGTCAAAGACGCTGTGTCCTGGTAATGAGGAGCGATGGGCACCATGTGCCAGGAGACGTTGGTACCAGCAAAAACAAGGTTTGTGGCTTTGCAGCGGCAATAGTGCAGCCAGTGAACTGAGCAGCAGCTGGTGAGCATACAAACCCTAGAGCTGAGGCACTTGCAGTGCATGTGCAGAGGCCTGGGTGGAACGGCGGTGCTCAGCAGCAGCTGCTGCTGCCCTTCACACACATCAGCACAGCGAAAACCGCTGCGGCTTCCCTCCAAACAGCACAGCAACACCAGCGCAGCACAACCACACACAGCAACGGCAGCTGCCGCTGAGCACTGCAAACAAAGTTTCCGCTCACCATGAAGTTGAGGCACTTGCGGCGGATGTCGGCGTGCATGTCTGGGTCGCCGTACAGGTGCACGCTTACTGCGCGGAAGAGGCAGTTGCCGTCGCCGAGCTGCGGACACGGTGGCGGCGGTGGCGCAGCGGAGGGCGCAGCGGCACCGCAGCAGCGGGCACGGCAGAAGTCAGTAACAGAGCTTACTTAGGCCCTTTTTCAAAGCGACCCCAAAACGCGCTCCAGATAACTGAATTCTGTAGGAAATCGGCAACGATTTTCACAGCGGCCAACAACTGAAAATGACAAGCGGGTGCAGGCACCAGGGAGCGCGCAGCCACACCACTGCCGCCACACATCACCAAACGTGGGTGAGTCTGCGCGAGTACGGCTACTGTTGATGCTAGCCAGGCACCCGCTGCCACCAACGAGCCTCTCGGCCGCCGTGACTGGCCCTGGAGCCCTTTGGCACACTTACTGGCCACGGTTATCGGCCACTGACAACTGTCTCAAAAGGAAAACGGGTCGTGCTGCCGCTACACGCAACCGCTGCGGGTGGTTCGCAGCGCGGCAGGCATTTCAACAGCAGCGGAAGCCCCTGTAGGGGCACGCCCGCCTGCAGGCGTGTGTGTGCAGAGTTAGCTTAGGTTACTGGCGGCTTTGAGGCCACCGATAACTGTGCTCTCGTTTCCATCCGGCTGCGGCCCACTTAAAAGAGTAAACTGGCGCTCTGGCGCTAAGGGGCGTTAGTTATCGGCCAAGCGCGTTTTTGGGTCGCTATGAAAAACGGCCTTAGCACCTCTTATTCTCATTGTACCGTGGAAAAACTGCACATTTCTTCAATTGTAAAGACCCTCTGGGTGTATTTTATTCTTAACAGGTACTACTGAATCGTGGTGTACCACAGTAGTGATTTATTTGTAGTTCCAGGTGGGTCACACCGTATGCGGCTATCTGCTCACGGCGTTGTGGGTGACCTACATCCCATCTTTCAGTGCTGCTGTGGTACCCGCAGGCTGTGGGTATTCATGGCGAGCCATGCGTGCAGTGCAGCTAGTTTGTGAATTCACGATATTTATGAATTAACATCAAATTCATGCATGAAGCTAGATGCACGACACAGCTGGTTCATGAGTTTGTGAGCTCATGAATGTCAAAGCCGTGCCCAGGCCCTTGCCCTCCAAACAGAGAAGGCGACCGACGTGTGTCACACCGTGCCTGCATTCACACACCACCTTGGGCTGCACCACCTGCGCGGCCGCAGGTTCCTAGGTGTACAGGTGTAAGCACGGGCTTGGCAGCCATCTCGCAACAAGCAACTGCCGCTGCATGCATGGATGGTGGCGCTAGCGCACATTCAGCGCTGGAACTGATACCGACATTGCACTATGTGTGTGTATACACGCATGTATGTATACAACCACTACATTTGCGGGCCTGTGCACGCAACTGAGTAGTGCAAAAAAACCCAACCACAATGGTAAGCTGAGTTCCATGCACACACGGTTCAGACGATTCAGGATGAATCAGGACTTCGGAGTGGTGGCTGTGAGTAACATGTGCCGAAATCACCCGCAAACAACCCAGCATGTGTGCACTGCGCTGCCAGTACTTGTGCCGCAGCGTTGCCAGTGACCGACAGGCGCGTGACAGCGAAGCAGCACGGCATGGCTGAACTTGTGGGCACATCGGCCGCCGGCAACACCAGCCCATGTGGTGCCCTCAGACATGGCAGCAGCTTCCTTTGTGAAGAAACAGCAAATATTCTGGCCGAATGCTGGGTATCGGGTGAGATAAAAGCTTCAGAGTTTCGATACGCAGAAGGCACTGTCACACTGGAAGCCACCGCCCCCAAAACACCATCCTCACCCGCGCCACCACACCGCGGGCGCGCGCACTGCAGCCCGCCCAGAAATTTCTGTCACATATTCCAGTTTCTTGCAGGAAAATGTGTTCCCCAATTGGAGCGCGTGGCGCCCTGGGGGCTCGCTCACCTGCGGCGCAAGCCTCCAACCACGCGCCCGCAGTTGCCGCTCAAACCGCGGAAAGGTCTCAGAGTTCCCCTGAACCGCCGCTGCCGCCGCCGCCGCTGCTGCGCCAGCCGGGTGCGCCCGCCCTGCAGGCACACAGCACGCCACCCGCCACACACAACACAGCCATGGTATACCATTTTACACACATGAGTCAAAATTGTCCGTAATACTTAGTACAAAGTATGATAATAAGTATCTATGAACACTATGGCTTGCAGTATACATGGTGTACATTGCGGCAGGAGCCGCGGTGGCAGCAGCAGTAGCAGCAGCGGCCGTGCTCGCAACAGCGCCAGCGAGGCAGCAGGGCGCCTGGGCTTTTGCAGGTTCCCGTATAAGATAACCCAGGCAAGTCATGCGCGGCCCACCAAGCCACTGCGTTCCCAACTGCTAGTGCTCAGCGCCAGGGCAACACATACCGGCGCCGCCGCGGCAGCGGCACCACCAGCAGGCAGCAACGCCCTTCATTGTGCCACCACCGAGAGCAGCAGCAGCAGCAGCAGCACCAGTGTTTGCACGCAACAGGGCTGACCTGCTACCTGCAGATGGAGGTGAGCGCCTCTGCTAGCCGGTGGCTGCAGCCTGCTGGGGCTGCGGGGGGGGGAGTGCCCCTTGCCGCCCCCCGCGGCAGGGGGGGGCGCAGCGCAGCCATGGCTGGGCCTGAGCAAAACACATGGGCCGCGCGGGGAAGCCAGCATAAATAGGCCGGTGTTTGCATGCACATATGTGCATGCATTGTCAGCATGCTCAATGACTGCATGCATTGGCAGTGCGAAAAGTGTCGATGTGTGTGCGCGGTGCTTCCGTCGCTCAGCTCGCTAAATGGAGAGGAGGGAAGGTTACTGCTGCTTCAGAAAAAAATAAAAAATGTGGTGGTAGCATGTGCCTGACAAGGGTAGTACATGAAATCATTAGATGATGCACCACCGCACACTGATGAGAAACTGTGTGTGGCGCGCCGCCACAGAGCAGTACAAGGGCGCGCCCAAAAATGACCTGTACTTCTCCACAGTGTGAGTGCACTGCAACTGCTGAGCAGGTTTGGCACGCCGAGAGCAGCAAACCTGGCAACTGCAGTGAGTGTGGACGCCGAAAGCTGTGTGGCGCTCTGCTTGGGGCGCACACAGCAGTGACTGGCGTGCATTTCAGTGCGGTCGCTTGACTGCGGTTTGGGCAACACGTGTGGTGGTGTCTGCCTGGTGTCGGTACCATTTTGTACCACCCAGCGTGCAGCGACGTGCTTTGAGCAGCACCGACACAGGACTGCCATACAAAAGTGCGAAACAGCTGTAGAGTACAGCATGGTGACAGGTCTGAGCAGCCACTCACCCACTGCCGCCGCAGCCGGCATGTGCCGCCACAGCCTGAGGAGGCAACAGGGCAGCGGGCGCCGCCACCGCTGCCTGCCTGCTGCCGCCGCCGGCACTAGAGCTTGCAGCTGCGGCAGGCTTCGCATCGCCGGCGGTGGCTGCATCGCCGCCACTGCTGCTGTTTGTGCGGGCCAATGGTTCAGCGCATGCAGCGCCTGGTGCGCCAGCGGCAGGCTTCAGTGGTGAGCCCGGGGCGTCGGAAGGCGGGGGTCTTTTGCCCTTGCCTTTACCGGAAAACCTGTGCAGCAGGGGTGCAGGGGCAGTGAGGTGCAAGTAGAGAGTTGAGGGTGCTGGCGCCTGAATGGTGCGCCTCTGAGCTGTAGAGCGGGCGGTGCGCAGCGCTGACCAGCGGCAGGCGGAGCAGCGGCAAGAGGGCCCAACAGTTTCACAACCGTGGACTGAGTGAGAGAGGCCTTGCCAGTCACCATGACTGTCGTGACCCAGGCACACGCTCCAGGCGTCCTGCTGCTATTGTGCTGGCCATGCTGCTGCTCCACGTTGCTGGCAACGCCGCACTGCCGCTGCCGTTGATGCTTGCAACCTGGTGGCAAGTGCGTGTTCGTGTCGTTCGCACACGTGCAGTCTGCCGAATCCTCCAGCCGACCCACCAACCAGCCTCGGTCCGGAAAAAGGGTAGCTTGTGTGCAGCCAGTGCAGGCAGAACCCACGCCGCACCAGCGGGTATAACAGGCATCCATAGCTCCACAAACGCACCTGTCACGAGCTGCTGCATTGCTGCTGCTGCTGTCGCCGTCGGACAGGGGTTCGCCTGCTGCCAGGGATGGCGGCGGCGGCTGCAAGCTGCCTTCCCCTCCTGCTCCAGCCGGAGGCAGGACAGGGGCGGCTGCGGCAGCCGCACCCTCGGCACATGCCCCACTAGCATGGTGCAGAGCACTTTGGCCCCCGCCGCCTCCGCTCCCGCCGCTGCTGCCGCTGGTTGTGTTGTTGTTGTTGGTTGAGAGTGCTGCTTGCGCCGGAGCTGCAGAGGCAGGGGGTGCTGCTGCTGCTGAGGCCACGCCACTGGCAGTGGGAGGAGGTGCCGTGCATGCGGGCTTCCTGTCCTCCACTATCACTCGCATTGTCCCCTTGCCTCAGTGATCGTCGCTGTGCTGGCTTTTGCCATTCGTACATGCAAAGTGCTCAGCAGACGAACGCTCAGCCGACATTCACCAATCTCGTGCTCAGCAGCTACATATGAACAAGCATGCGGTGCTCAGCGCTGCAAGAAGCAAAAAGAGAACAGTTAGGCAGCAGCAAAAAACACACACCGCCACACACGCCGTCACGGGAGCTTGCCACTGGGGGCAGGTGTATATATCATTGGTACTCTTGCGCAGAGAGGGGGTTTACATACACAGAACAGAGCACTGCCATGAGCGTGCCGGCAGGGAGGCGCCTGCGGGAGCAAAACCTAAATACTCGCGCGCACACGGCCGCACACCCGCACGGCGATCACACCAAAGAGGGAGGATATGAGAGAGAGAGAGCCTCCAGGGGCCTGCTGCAAAGCAGCACTACGCCGAAGCGCCCACAGGACAACACACTTTGGAAAAAAAGGGGGGGGGGGGGGGGGGGGGGTTGGTGTCTTCCTGCCTATTGTACAGTGGCGAAGCATCACCAGCGCCACTGCGCTGCTGCGGAAGTGCAAGTGTGCATCAATGGCGCTGAGGGCGCACTCAGATACCGCGTGCTATGTTCCTGCCGCTGCGTACCCGGGCTGCGTCGTAAGCGCCATGCTGATGGGGCGCGTAGGGGGCGGGGGGGGTTGCAACAACCCTGTGTGATAAAGGGCGCTCAGTCAGAGAACGTCCAGCGGCAATTGCTGAGCACATCCTGCCGCCGCCACTGCCAGCCGTACAAAACAGCGGCCAAGCGCCATGTGTGGCTCGCGCCCCTGGGTCTGTCGCCTCTAGCAACGCGTCCAGAACCCCAGTACATGCGCTCACCGCACGTGGGGGGCGCACACGCCACACACGGCGCCAGCCTAGTGATAGCACCCGCCAGTGGCCCCTAGGGCTTGGGGGGGGGGGGGGGGGGGCTGGGGGGGGGGGGGGGGGGTTCTGGGCAAATTATGCAAACCACCAAACCTGAACCCAGTCGCCACTGAAAGCCCAGCACACGAGTGTGCAAACGCCGTGACTGCAGGTGGGGGGAGGGGGGGGTGGGGTGGGGGGTGCTCCTGGGAGGAAATGTTGCCACCGTACCGCTGCTGTCACTGAGAGGCGCACACCTTTGTGCGCACTGCCGGCGCCGCCGCCTCGAGTCCGACTGATCTGCAAAAGGCTTTCGGCGAAGCGGACGGCAGCGCGAAAATGCGGTGGTGGCCGTGCCTTTCCCGTTACCCGTACCGCGCCATTTGCCTTGCTGTACCGGCCCTGGCGCTCGCTAAAGGGGCGCTGCCCCAACCGACGCTGGACGTACCGCCTGCTGCTGAGCACTATTGTCACGAGCTGGCAAATTGCACAACAATTGCAGTGGTGTCGTCCATGGTGCCCGCGCGAATGGCCGCGCGCACGAGCATGCGCGCGGGGTTGTTCTTGGCCGGCTTCTTGACCCACGCCCGCAGGGACTTGCGAGCCGTGTCCATGACCTGTGTAGCAGCAGGTGGCGGCAGCGGGGAGGGTGTGTGGTGAGAGCAGAAGAGGAGTGTGTGCAACGCCGCGTGTGCTGCGGATAACGGCGGGCCGGCGGGAGGTGCCCAACGGTACGCACACGAGCGGGCAGGCGCAGCGAGACTGCTTGGCGATGTAACGGTGCGCGGCACCGCAGCATAAGCTATCCAGCAATGTCATCGCAGTACCGAACAAGCCGCAGGTCTCCCATGCAACCTCCCCGGAACGTGTTGTACTGATACGTGCCGCCACTGCGCATGCGCACACTCACAATGCCTCTGGGGACCACGTCCCAGACCCCGTCGCTCGCAACGACGATGAAGGGCGAGTCCTGAAGGGCTGGCGACTTCTTGCCGGTGGCGGGCCGTTGCGGAGGTGGTGGCAGCACCAGCTCCTTGATGAAAGGGACGGAGGTGACCGCACCCCTGCAATGCCGTTTGATGTCCAGGTCGCCAATGCTACGCGAAGGTTCCAGGCAGCCGAACGCCCGGTTGTTGACCACGCAGCCCCCCGCCGCCTGTATGCGCTTCGCCTCGTCAGGGTGGCGGCTCCTGTGGGCTATGCTCAGCTCCACGTGCTCCTCCTGCCCTGGCAGCACCAGCGCCGCCAGGCAATCCCCCACGTTGGCTGAGCACAGGTGACCCTCGCAGTACAGCACCAGCACCATGCACGCCCCCGAGTGGTCCCCCTCCCGGTACGCCAGCACCAGGTACCTCTCCTCCGCGCGGGCGATGGCGTGCTCCAGCGCCCCCCGCAGCATCTGCGGCAGGGACAGCCCCGGTTTTCGCCAGGCCGCCGCGGCCTGCAGCTCGGCCTCCAGGTTGTCGGCCAGCCACTGCGAGCAGCGGGAGCCTCCGTGCCCATCAAAGACTCCGAAGGCGCACACCGTGCGGCCCTCCATCTCAGGAGAGTCTATCTTCACGTCCACGGTGCACAGCAGCCTGTCCTCGTTGGCATGCCGTGGCCCCGTGGAGGTGTAGAGCAGGGGGGTGGGCCGCCATCGCCCGCTCCATTCGCCGTCGCTGTCTGCCAGTGTTGTAGAGATGTGACTTGTGTCGCTCGAGCATTCGGCGTCCTCCTGATAGCTCTCCACCACGGTTTTCTGGGAAACGCCCAGGGTGGCCACCGCCGCCGCCGCCTTGGATGGCGATGGCGGGTCGCCTCCGACAGACTTCTTTTTCAGGAAGGACAGCACGCTCTTCCGCTTTGCTGGCGCTGCCGGCGCTGCTGGCGCTGGCGCCGCCACCGCCGCTGACATGGCTACTGCGGTCGAATGCCAGGGCAGGGCTCCCTCTCCAGCTCCACCTGCGCTAGTAGCCCCGCACTGATGCCACCACCCTGAGGGGGTGTGCGCGGTGCCGCCGCGCCGCTGCTGCAATCCCCAGCAGGCAGGCTATCCCCTTCAGCAGCACAGCTGTCACTCCCTCGATCGTGTGTGTCTAATTAAGCACACGCGCAGCACTCGATCAGTCGTCCTTTTTTTTTCCTTTTTTAGGAGATTTTCGGGCGCTTCGCGGTCGGGACATCCTGTGGGGAGAAACAAGGGGGCGTAGACGCGCGGGACTGGGGAGCCAGCCAAGGCGCAGAGGCGGCTGAGAGGCGTTGCGCTGCGGCTGCAGATGCTGGCGCCATCACGCTCTGCCAGCCGCAGCAGCACCTGTCGCCCGAAAAAGCTTTCGTGCAACGGCACCATCAAAAGGAGAGCAAAGAATGTCAGGTCACACGCTGGCGGGGGCCGCCAGGAGGGAGCCCCTCGACAAGGGGGAGGGAGACACCTCCCCGTTGAGTGCTCCCCTCCCTGTTGCAACCGAGCTCGGGCACATCCGCGCCACCGACGCGACGCGCAAGGCATCATCGGCACAGCGCGCGCCGCCCGGCCGCATGATCGGCGTCCCCCGCAAGCGAGCTCCGAGCTCCCCCCCCCCCGTTACTCCACCAAGCCTCTTCTTCTTTCTGCGTGTTCCGACTGCAGACAGCCACACAGGTGTGTGTAAGGCCGAGCTGAGTCTTGGTGGAGGGAGAAGACTCCGACGTACTCCGCAAGTGCACGATGGGCCCTTGGCCAGCAGCCCCTTTGCGAGTGTGTGTGCAGCACGATGGTGTTCTGACAACGTGTTGAGCCCACTGCACAAGGTGACGGCAATCGTGGGTGCGTTTGAGCAACTGCCACAACTGCTGGTGCAACAATTTGGCGGGAAGGCTGCTGCCATATCTCAGCTTCGCCTTTGTGCTTCCATGCCACAGCCAGTACCTGTGAGGCTGGCAGACAGCCACAGCAACAGCACCTATGTTGAGCAGCAGTGCGCACCACTTCATAGAAGCACAGTGCCCACCAGCAGCAGCAAGCAACAGGGTTGACGGCGCACAGCTGTCAGCAGGGACAGCAGCAGCTTAGCACCAGCAAGCTCCCAGCACAACAGTTGGACCGGACTCAAAGTAGCCATTCAGGTGTGTGTCGCACATGTGCGAAGATGGCTTGACGCGTTTTAAGGGCCTGGCTCAACCAACAAAACACCAACAACCTACAATCCAACAGGGGCAGAGGCTGCCCAGCTTTGCATTCGACAAAACATGTGGCACCAGGCTGGCAGGTGGATCATGTCTTGAAGCATTACACAACGCCTCCAAAAAGCTGCTAAACGAAGTTAAAAGCTGCTGCAGTTAGCTGGCTCACGGGTTTTTGACAACATTCGGAGCCACCTGCTCAACACCAACAAGGCAGGAATGCGGCAGCGCACCAGCAGGAGCACACTGTATCAGTGGTTGGTGGACTGTGGCATGGCACTGACATGCCGTGTGTCATGCGACCGCAATTTGCACTGGCATACCCATGCCATTGGCAAGAAGCACTTGAGCCCTGCAGCTTGCTTGTGCGGCGGATAAACTGCACTGTGACGCTACTATAGGCTGCAGTGCTGTGCAGGCAGGGCTCACACCATGTTCCAAACCGCTGCACGTCCCGTCGGCAGACACCCCCATCCGGATCGTCTCTAAAAATCCCAAAAGGCGCCTACAATATTATATGGTGCCGCCTCTCCGGCTGCCACGCCTAGCAAATGTCGTGTGAGGCATTGAGCACTGCTGGGCTAGCATGGGTGCCTTCACACTGTGCTACGCCTGCATACACCAACACTCAAGAGTGCACACTGGTGCATGCATGGCGGCACTTGGAAAGGCAGTGACGCATTGCAGAAACGCACGGCCAGCCCGGCAGTCGCAGGTGTGCGCAGTGCCTCAGTGTGTGGCCGGCTTTTGCTGGCACACAGCGCCGTGTAAGGCAGGCGCTGCTGAGGAAGCGGAATGCGCGCCTAAAGTATGCGGCATGTGGCATAGGACATGCGGGCACACAAAGGGGCCCACACAGCAGGGGCTTGCTACCGGTGTGGCAGGGGCAGGGGGACGCACCATGTAGGAGTACACGTTGTGGAACTTGTGCGTGACCTGCACGCGCTCGTCGGCGCGCCGGTGGTAGACGAGCAGGTCCCGCAGGTCGTCCACTGTTCAGCAGCAAGCACGCACGCGCGCACAGCGCACACGGGGGCACAGCACTGTGTTTGAGAGGTGCAAGCCTTGCTGGCTTTCGGTGCCCAGCTGCCCTGCAGGTGTACAACAACTGTGCGTGGGTGCACTGGTGGCCACGGCAGCGGGTGCGCACAGCCGCTGCGGACAGGTGGTGGTTTCGGAGGGCGGCCCATACCCCCCCCGTTTTGAGTGGGCCTTCGTTGACACAGGCACTGCAGGTGCATGTCATGTCTGGCCCCCAGCATACCAGGTCTGGCATGTTTGGAGCATTTCCCCCCCCCGTGTCTCGTGTTTGTGGCACGCATGGCTGGCGCGGTGCCGGCGCTGCTTGCTGCACGCTGCTACCACATGCGCGGCCAATACCATGTCATGTCAAAGTACTTGAGGTGTGCACCAGCGCAGGCGTCCATGGTGCCACACAGTGCAGGGGCATCGTTCAGGGTCGCGCGCCGCAATGCGCGCCGCGCACCTATGGTTGGGTTGATGTTGAAGAAGCTGTGGCGCATGGTGTGGATGTTGTTCTCAAGCCAGGTGGTGTCCTGCCTCGGGCGCACACGCGCGCAACGGCACAACGCACATGGGGGGCAGTCAGCCGCACTGCAAGCGAGAGCAGCTGCCCAGCTGGATCAGCATGCGCCAGCAGAGCGCACGGTCAGCGCGGAAGTGCTCTCGCTGGGGCTGCTGGGTACGTTGGCGGCCTTCAAGGAACTGTGAGGTACTGGTAGGGACTCCAGACGGCGGTATATCCTGCGGCGTGCCGGTCTGCCCACTCGGACGCCCCGCACGTCTCTCGACCTGTTAGCCGGCCTCAGTTGTTGCGCCCCGGTAGTGGTGGCCCGTTGTGGTGTGTGCAGCAAAAGATGCGAGCAAGCACACCCCCACGGTGTGCCTGGCGACAGACAAAAAAACCTCGGAATGTGTGTGTGGGGGGGAGGGGGGCTGCAAGGGTAGGCAGCTGAGGCGCCACCAGCTGTGCAGCGCCAGCCATGGGGGAGCGGCAGTGATGATGACGTTGAGGCGGGCAGGCAAGAATGCGCATATGTTTGTGGTGCTGCAGCCCACGGCGGAAGGTTGTGCATACGTGGGGCTGCAGACACAGTGTGTGAGATTGGATTTGCCCGGCGCGGCTGCAGAGGCGCGCTGCGCTGTCAGCAACAAGTGCTTTAGGAAGTACACTGTACTAGCAGTACTGTAGCCAGTATTGCCAGTATCGTTTAGCCAGTATTGCTAGTACAGTGTACTTGCTGCTGACTACAGTACTGCTAGTACAGTGTGCTGGTTGCTGACAGCGCCCAGCCATGAGCACGTGCTACAACAAATGTACTTCGAAGCACCTGGCTCGTTGCACGCCCAACAGCGCAAATAAACAAAACTCCTGCCACTTGTAAAGCAGTTCTATTTATTTGCACCTTGTGGGCGTGCAAAAGAGCCCGTGCCATACATGCCATCGCGCTCGTGGCGATGGCACATGCTTGGCAGCGTATACCGACGTAGTACAGGCAGTCAAGTGGCATGTAAACATCGTGGCATACACTCACTCCGACACTTACAATGACATCCACGTCGAGCCACTCATCCTCCTCCTCATGCTCCTCGTCGTCCAGCTCGTCCGACAGAGCGCGCCCCTTCTCCAGGTGCGCGGGACCAGCGTCTGCGGCCAGCAGCAGTGGCAGTGGACACCGCAGCACATACACATGCTCAGCAGCCAGCAGTTCACAGCCATGTCTGCTGTGCACAACGGCGAAGGGAGGCACAACACACACAGAGGTAGAGGCGCGCGCCTGGCGTACCGCTGCTGTGCGCAGCAGCAGCAGTGGACATTGCAGCACACGCACGTGCTCAGCAGTCAGCAGTTCAACAGCAGCTCACAGCCATGTCTGCTGTGCACAACAGCGAAGGGAGGCACAACATAGACAGGGGTGAAGGCGGGCGCCTGGCACCGCGGCTGCGCCAGCAGCAGCGGCGGACACCGCAGCACATACACGTGTCCAGCAGCAGCAGCAGCAGCTCACAGCCATGTCTGTTGTGCACAACAGCGGAGGGAGGCACACAGCACACTGGGGCAAGAGGGGCGCGCCTCGTGCTGTGCTGCCCTGTGCAGTTGCTCGCCGGGCAGCGAACCCAAAGAGAGAGCCAGCCACGGCCGCGCCGCCGCCGCACAGCCCAGTCAACAACCCTGTCACAGACACACTCAGAGAGCGTGTGCGTTGCCGCAGCAACGCAGTCACCGCACCGTGGTGGCGGTAGCTGGTGCGCTGCCGCAGCAATGCAGCCACTGCACTGCGGTGGCGGTGGAGTTGGTGCGCGGCCGCAGCGACGCAGCGCTGTGGTGGCGGCGGTTGGTGCGCTGCCGCAGCAACGCAGCCACTGGGCTGTGTGGGGCGGCGGTGGCGGCGGCAGTGGGGGAGACACACCTGCAGTCCGCGCCAGCCCCACGGCGCGCCGCGCGTACTCAAAGTCGCTCTGCTCAGCAGCAGCACGCGCGGCAGCCGCCGCAGGCTCGCCCGGCGGCTTCTGCTCAGCAGACCCAGAGCTCCCAGCAGCAGCGCGGCGGGCGCCCCCCCGCCCCATCAGCAGCCTGTTGACGAGGCGCAAGTGGGAGAGGTCAGAGCGCTGGGCGCGCCGGGCCGTGCTCAGCAGAGGAGACGTCTCGGCGCTGAGGGCGGCGGCAGCCGGCGGCACTGCGGCATCGCTGCAGCCGTGTGCAGCGAGGGCGGTGGCGGCCGTTGGTGCTGCGGCATCGCTGTAGCTGTGTGGGCCGCCGGAGAGGAGAGTCGTGCCGCTGCCCTGATGGATAGCGGAAAGCGGCCGGGGGTGCGAGGAGCGGGGTGTGGGTGCGGGGGGGCGGGGGGGGGGGGGGGCATGAGAGGAGGGTGCTGCTGCCGGCCATGTTTTACAATGTCGGTAATATGGCACGTAGGCTTGCGAATTTGATGTCCTCGTCTGTGTGGAGAGGCCTGAATCAGCGAGATGTACACCTCAAGTGCTTCTGTAGAAGCAGGGCCTTGGTCTGCATGTACACCAGTTTTTACTACTCGGCGATCTTTTTTACTACTGAAGGTGTGCGCTAATGAGCTACGGCTAACTCTAGTGCTTGCCAATGTCTGAGAACTCTGAAGTGGTGTACTAGCGCACGCACATGTGTGACGCGCCGCTGCCAGGCGCCACCACACATGCAGTGCTAGGCAGCACAGGCGCTGCAGTGCTCAGCAGCAGTGGTGACGCAGCTCAGCGGCAGTAGTTGCAGAGGTGCTCAGCAAGTGCTCTCACACAACGGGCCCATGCGCCCACCTCTTTTTCATCCGTTTGTGCATCTGCTGCGGATGTATTGAGTGCTCGTACTTCAAAAGCACTTGCCAGATGTCCGGGCACCGGATAGCGACGTACCAGCACACGTACACAGGCGTGATGCCGAACTGCGAGGCGGCCACCGTCGCGCGCCGGCACTGGGGTGACCACAACAGGAACCGGCCACGAGAGGCGTGCGGAGCGTCTGCGTGGGCAGGCCGGCCAGCCGTAGGACGCACCGTCGCCTGGAGTCCCTACCTCACACATGCTAACGCTCACACAAAGAGCAATGGGCCCATGCACTCACCGTTTTTTCATCCGTCAAGTAGCCGCCGACCTCGGCCATCTGCAGCCCATCCCCTTCCGTCCCCTCTGCAGCCGCAGCCGCCGCGTCACCACCACCCACCGCGGGCGGCCTGTGACTGGCGCGGCCCTTGGCTGGCTCGGTCGGGTCGGGACGCTTGAGCCCCTGAGGACACGGTTGCACACAAACATACCGGTATATATTTGCGGATGATAACAATGTTTACGAATACGCCACATCTATATACAGTATATTATGTATACTGCCACTGTGCTTTGTGTATATACACCAAGTACACCGTAAGAACATTGTTTGATGAGGAAAACGACTGTGCCCACATGCAGAGCTGCCGCGTGACATTTGTGGATAGCCACACACTTGGTGTATTCTACTAGGTAATGCACTGTACAGCGACATGCGCGCTGCAGTGGTAATAAGTGCCACTGTACGCACGTGCACGGTTGGTGGGCGCTTGCAGGTCCACTGCAGGCAGGCACATGTGTTGGCACGTATGTTGCGCGTGCGTCGTATACACCAGGAACAGCAACGGCGCAGACATACAAGTAGTACAACAAAATTTGCCAGCTCTTTCGCCACACCCGTCTGATCCCTTTTTCTGGTCACGCGCACCATGTGCAAAGGGCTTTCCGCGCCCTAAGCGGAGTTTAATAAGAGTACAGTGCTGCCGGCCGCGCCTCCTCTTCCGCCACGCTGATGGGGCCATCCGGGTCGTCACCTCGCAGCGTGGAGTCAAGCAG
>JAULBY010053661.1:0-10846 GCA_032358315.1 Ophiocytium majus
CACCCCTAGTAGAAGACAAGCTTTGCATACTTGTATAAAGACTCTCTTTACTCAAACGGCAAAGTTTAATGTTCTTCATGTTGATCTTTCATTTGGAGAGAACAAAGTTGATGTGATTTCTGATCCTAGATATTTCCGCCTTGAAATTCATGGTAAGGAAAGAAATAAGGATTTATGGCAAAAAGAAGCACTTTGGAACATTGGTGCAAGATTTCTTAAAAATTCCCAAATATTCTTTTTCATTGATGGGGACATTCTCCCTCGCACTTCAAACTGGGCAAGTGAAATCATCAAAAAAATTGAATTTGATAAAAATCTAATCTTGCAATGCTTTAGTCAATTTCAGGATTCACTACCTGGATCCCCGATGATTGCATCATGGATGTCTGAATATTACTCAAATAATAAGACCCCAAATGTCGCTCCTGGCCTCGCGTGGGCCATGTCCCGAGAGGCATTCCAGGGTTTGAACGGAATAAACGCTATTTTCCCTGAGGGAAGCGCTGACACTGCTTTTGTTTATGAGTTATTTGGAATCAAAAAAGGTATGCCTGAGTGGTTTATAAATAGTTTAAGAATTATAGAACATCCGTATAAAGTTTCATATCAAGAAGCCATATTGACTCACATCAATCATGGCAAAGACAGAAATTACAACAATCGATGTAAAATTGTGGATTTTAATCGCATGAACTTACATGCAATTCTCCATATTGATAATCAAGGCCTACTTTCCTGGAATTCAAATAATCCGTTGATAAAGAATGTTTTTTCTTTGGAAAGGAAACTCGAAGCATTAAGTACTGCAGATGGATTGGAGTTATTGAGGAATCTAAAAAGTGCCGGGTTAATTCATATAACCAAACATTCAAACTACCTTACAAAAAACACTCTTGAATACATACGTACAAAGCCGAATGATTTTTCAATCATCACAGAGCATGAAGAAGACTTTAATGAAATAAAATGTTACAGCATAAACAAAGGCATCAGAAGTGCTGAATTAATGGCTCAAAATGTTTTAGCTGATGGGGAAAACAATCTCATAGACATCGAAATCTACTTCCCAAAGAAAACACATATTGAATTTAAGATTGTTGAATATGGTGGCGACTACAAAGTGATTAGACATTTTAAAAAGTTTGCAGATCGTTTTATATATCGTGAAAATATTGTTCACAAGACAGTCGATGCAACATATTTACAGTTAATTATACGTTTTCAATTTGAAGATCACTCTTTAATTAAATATCTCATAAAAATTGAACGCCAATGATTTGATTCTATCGAGATTCAACTTCCGTCTTAAAGTTTTTAATTTCATATTTTACACCATAAAGAGAAAGATCCGGATATGCGTCCCTTTTATGGATATCAAACGGGTAGTAATTAGTGAAAACAGGAACATAAGAAATGGTTTTAACTGTTTTCTTCGCAAACGCACAGGCCAATATTGAATCTGGAATTAAAGAAAAAAACTCCGTCATAAATTGTGCTCTTTCATTCTTTGGCATGGCTGTGTCAAAGCCAAGATGCTGCGAACATTTTGTTTCCATATTTTCATAATACAATAAGTTCAAAAACTTAAAATGAGCATTGAGATAAACTGACAATAAAAGACTCATCACAGTGAATACTAAAATCAAATTACTTGCCAAAAATTTTCTTGAAGGTAAGAAAAAAAAAGTCGAAAGAAAAATTGGTATATAGATATTACTTAGTCTGTTTTTATAGGCAAACTTGAAAAAAGGAATATATTCAATCCCTAGTTTTATTAAAATAAAAAATAAAAAAGCGGAAGTAACATAAATACATACCTTAACTTTTCTATCATTTGTTTTTTCTAAAAAAAAGGCTAAAACAATTGTCATAACCAATACGAGGACTCCCATAGGATAATATAGCTTTTTTCCACCACGTATCAGCTCTGAATAATCAGGCAATATTGAATTCAAAGGTATGCTTGAGTACTGGTAATTTATAGTTGTGTATAAATTATATAAAAAACTTAATCCCAGTAGAACAAAGAGAATAAAAAAATAAGTCCTGTACTGAGTATCATATTTTTTCTTTAACAAAAGCATTAGCATTGGGATAAAGAGAATAAAACTACTATAAAGGCGAAAAGTCATAACGATTAAGAGTAATAAAAAGCCTTTCTCGATGAACGACTGATCATTTCTCATATAAAATATCATGCCACAAATCAAGAGATATATAGATCCCGCAGCAACACTCTCACTTATAACAAACAAAGAATTGAAACTACAAAAGTAGGCAAGAAAGAGAATAGGAATTATTAAAAGATTTTCGTTGTTCCTCGATTTCCAAAAGAAATAAAGAACTGGCAACAGAGGAATGATAAAAAGATTTGCTGAATAAATATAAGCAAGCGTTTTAACATCTCTGATACCAAGATATAATAATGAAAAAAATGGTAGTTGCGAAAAATAATGAGCAAATCTCCTTGCAGAATCGTAATACGTCGGTCGAAACTGAGAGATTATTGAGATGAAGTAATTTGTTCCATCCCTATTAAGTCCTAATAATCCAGAAACTTGAAAATAAAAAGTTAGGCAAAAAAGTAAAGCAATCAAAACCAATAAGATCAAACTCAGTCTAGCATTATTCATTTAGTTACCACTAATATTTCTGTGCTGATAAATTTATCAATATTCGGTAATAAATGATCCATCTGTCCCGGCTTAACGGGAACAGAATTTCCATCGATATTTATAATTGTTTTAGGAGCTTCATTACGCAACAAACAAGCACTACGTGACAAATATGGAATTTTACTGATATCAGAGTAAGTATCGACCAACAATGATTCTTTAACTTTGTATTTATTATCAATACGCGAGCATACCTCATAAAGTCCATTCAAATAATTGGCGATTGTCATTTTACGATAGGACTGAGTAAAAAGTGAAATCAATAAACACAAAACCAAAGAAGGATAAAAGTAACTCAATGACATCTTTTTAATTTTCAAAAAACCAATCAAGGAAATTATTCCTATCGTGAAACTGACTAACAATAAATTTCCGGCTTGATGTATCTGGCGAATATAAGTTGAAAGCGTCCAGTCGAACCAATTCAAGAAGAATGCTAGCGACAGTCCTAAAACTAATGCTTTCAATTCATTCTTCGTGACTAGGGCATAAAATAACGAGCATAACAAAACGAAATGTGAACCAATAGCAAAGGATAAATTTTTTATGATCAGGTTACTGGTAAATGTTTCTAAAATGAATTTTCTATTAACATCACTTTGAAAAATTAGAATAATCGAATAAATCATTCCAGGAAGCATTCCCGCGCAGAGGATCAATAAAAAAAGATTATTCGCTTTTGATTTTTTCATCCACGCAAACGACCAAACTATTGGAGCAAGCACTAGGGAGCTCCATCCAGTCAAGCCTACCAAAGGTGTAATTGCAACCATAAATACTTTTTCAAATAGACTCATTCGAGTTTCAGAATAATGAATTGCACCCATGAATATATTAAATAGTGTGATCCCTAGAATCCATTCAGAAAAAAGATTGAGATCTAGCACCGCAAAGATCAAAGAGATTCCAATGAGTGGAATGACAAAAGTACAATCGTCACGATTCTTTTTCATAGCGAAGTACAGCAAAGGAAGAAATGGAATAAGTGTGATGATAAAACTGTAGGCATAAGCGTAATACTTAAACTCATTGGCCCCAAGCCATCTCAAGATTTTAAATGGTATTGTAATGATCAAATGAATATATTGTGCAGAAATACTATGTTCATTAGGCGTTATTGACGACAGGACATTAAATAAATTCTGGATTGCTCCATTCATCAGGCTTAGATGACCAGTAATCTGTACGAATACAATCATGACTAGCAGTAATGCTATTATCCAGACGTAGGTTCTTTCTTTAGGCATGAAGAAAATTCTATCAGTACCAGAACCAAAGTCAAAACCATTGCCCCAGAAAAGCAAAAAGCTCCACTATTCTGCAAAAGAACCTACCCTCTCGTAGTTATGATTGTTTCCATTAATCAGAACGTAAACGATAATAAGAAAACATATTCTAAATGAAAACATGAAGGATCTATGGGAAAACCTAACATTTATGTGGAGCTTAATGAAGTATTAATCCAGACCAATATATGGCCGGAAGTTTTTATTCATTTATTAAAAAAGAATCCACTAGCAACACTCAAATTGTTAACTAATCCAAAAACATTGAAAAGTAATTTAGACCTTCTCTTAATAAAGGCTGAAATTGAAGTTCCATATAATCTTGAACTCATTGATTTTTTGGCACAAGAAAGTCTAGCTAAAGATATATATCTAGTGAGTGACGACACTCCCGAACTTGAGCTTTCAACCGTTAAGAAGTTTAGCTTTTGCAAAGGTGTCGTAAGTAAACGGGATGCAGAAAAAGCTCAACTGATTTCCAAGGATCATCGTCTTTCACCAGTAAAAGAACTAACCTTTATGGACACTGTTTCAATCTTGAAACCTCAACAATGGGTTAAAAATCTTCTGGTGTTTTCTCCATTAATTCTTGCCCATCAATTTCATGATACTCAGAAATTAATGAATGCCACGTTAGGTTTTTTTTCTTTTTGTTTTCTGGCTTCAATTGTTTATATAATTAATGATATCTCTGATTTGCAAAGTGATAGAGTTCATTTGAAAAAAAGAGAACGTCCTTTTGCTTCTGGTCGTGTGCCAATCAGCTACGCTCCTGTGTTCATGGCTTTGCTGCTCTTGTGTCTTGCAACGACAGTGTTTGCTTTACCATTACAAGGAGGTATTCTTCTTGTAGCTTACCTACTTTTGAATATTCTCTACTCAACTTTTTTGAAGAGCATTATCCTGTTGGATATTTATGTGCTCGCAACTTTCTATATCATCCGAATTTTTTATGGCAGTCAGATTACTGATATACCACTTTCAAACTGGTTTATTAGTTTTTCCGGATCTTTGTTTATGAGTCTTGCCTTAGTAAAGAGATATGAGGAAGGTCTTCATTTGTTCCGCAAGCAAGGATTAAAAGAAAACAAATCCAGAGGCTACAACTATACGGACTTGAATATACTGAGCATGATTGGAGTCGCCTGTGGCTGTATTTCGACACTGATCTTTGTGATGTATATCAACTTCTCAACTCCTCATATGCATTACAAGAATCCTGGTTTATTGTGGATTATTAGTACTTTGCTTTTCTACTGGATTTCAAAAATTTGGATCAAGGCAACCAGGGGAGAAATTAAAGAAGATCCACTCAGCTTTTCTTTAAAGGACTCTGAGAGTTTAATTATTTTTTTAACCATGGCGATATTATTTATTGCGGCAATATATTTATGAACTACTTTTCATGGGGAAGAATAAAATCTTCAGAAGCCCAGGAATGCCTATTATCCAATCTGGATAACAAAGATCATCTCGTTATCGGTTCTAAAAGAAGCTATGGCGATAGCTGCTTCAATAGTAATCATTTTATTTTGGACAATATTACTCATAATCGAATTATTTTATTTGATCCATTAAAGGGTGAAATTACTGCAGAATCTGGGGCAACCATTTCTCAGATAATCAGCGAAGTTATGCCGTCAGGTCATTTCTTTGAAGTCATTCCAGGCACTAAAAATGTCACTCTCGGTGGTGCCATTGCAAACGATGTCCATGGCAAGAACCACGGAAAATTTGGAAGTTTTGGCCATTCCATAATTGAGTTCTCACTTATAAGACGAAATGAGGAGTTCATCTGTTCTCCAAGTCAAAATACCGATTTGTTTCATGCAACGATCGGCGGACTAGGACTCACTGGTTATATCAAATGGGTCAAAATAAGACTTCGAAGAATTAAATCATCGCTTTTGAAATCAAAGAATCTGCCATTTAAATCCAGTACTGACATGCTTTCATTATTTGAAACATGCACTGAATTCGAATACAAAGTTGCATGGTTAGACCTATCCGAAAGAAGAGAAAACCTCAGAGGCATACTTCACGTCGCAAACCATTCTCTTACAGGTGACTTAGTAGTGAATGAAACACCCTCACCTCTGTTTCCATTTCATCTTCTTGGCCCCTTAATATCTAAGCCTTTTTTTGCAATTTATAATTTTTTATATTTTTATAAAAACAAGCTACAGTCTCAGGAAATTGAAAGTGATCTAAATTCGTTCTTTTTCCCTTTGGACCGTTTTAAAAACTGGAATGAAATCTATACTCACGGATTTTACCAAATTCAAATTCAAATTCCAAAAGAGCATGTTTCTAAAATTCATTCGTTGCTTGCAAGATTTAAACAATCTGATGAAATTCCTGCCTTAGTAATTCTGAAGAAGTTTGGAAACAAAAAGTCTTTAGGTTTAATCTCTTTCCCTGACGAAGGTTATACCTTAACGATAGATATTCCCAATCGTGGTAAAAGTACTGAGGATTTCATTATTGGGTTTTACGACGAAGCACTTCAGCTTGGTGGGAAAATCTATCCTTGCAAAGACCAGCTCATGAGTTCATCTCAGTTTTTGTTTTCTTACCCTCGTGCTCAAAAATTTATCCAATATAAACTTAGTGAGATCAATTCAGATTTCTGGAGAAGAATTGAAAAGAATTTAAAATGAAAATACTAATTTGGGGAGCGACTTCAGATATTGCATTTAATGTCGCAAAACTTTATGCAAGTGAACATCATTCATTTGTTCTAGTGGCAAGAAATCAAGAAAGACTGGAATCGATTAAAAAGAACCTGATTCAGAGCGGGGCAAAAGAAGTGTCTTGTTATATTCAGGATTTTCGTGATCTATCCACTCTAAAAACACTTAATACTCAGATTAATACAAATCACCCGGAAATTTCGCTCATCATATTGGCACAAGGCATACTAGTCCCCTTGTTGGAGAATTCATCTCATACAGATCAAATCCTCCAAGAAAATTTGGCCGTAAACTACACCAGCCATGTGACCATTTTAAATTTTTGGGCCCATGCATTTTACCAAATAAAAAAAGGCAAAATCGGCGTCATCACTTCAGTGGCCGGAGATCGTGGCCGAAGAAGTAATTATTTGTATGGTTCCTTAAAAGGCGCTCTAAGTATTTTTGCCGAAGGATTAGCAGCAGAAATGGCCGATGCAGGTGTATCAATTATTTTAATCAAGCCTGCCTTTATTGAAACAAAAATGACTCGTTCACATAAGAACATGCCTCTTTCCACAAAAGTAGAAAAAGCAGCTCAAATTATTTATTCAGGAATTAACCGGAACAAGTCAGTGATTTATGTTCCAGGATATTGGAAATGGATAATGATCGTTTTGAAACTTATTCCATTTACTATCTTTAAGAAGTTTAGATTTTGATGAACACGGATTTTAGGCAAAAAAAAAGCCAGGGCGCGAGACCTGGCTTTTCTAAAATACTCACACGTGTTTTAACTTCCAATATTCACCGAAAGCTTGGTGCCCGGTGAGGGACTCGAACCCCCACGCTCGCGCATTAGGTTCTAAGCCTAACGTGTCTACCAATTCCACCAACCGGGCAACTAGGTATGTGAGAGCGTTGATTATGGAGAAATATGAAAGAGTTGGCAAGAAAATTTACGCGGCTTTTCCGCCTGTTGATGAAGATCCGGGCTTTTTGGGCGCTGCAGGCTTAGCTTTTTCGGCCTCTTTTGTCAGTTTATCTAATTGATTTTGAAGACCAGTCTTTTCCTGGCGTAATTTATTGGTTTCTTTTTTCATTTCGGCCAGCTGATTTCTGCTTTCGACTAAATCCTGAGTCAATTTACGAACGTTGTTCTCCAAATGGGCAGTTTTACCTTTTGTGGCGTCTTCAGTAACAACTTCTTTCTTCTGGTTCTTGAGAGCATCTACAAGCTTAGCTTCCATTTCTTTATGTTTGTTCAAGGCTTCTTTTAACTGAGCCTCCACGTTCTCGTGCAGTCCAGTAAGGCGTCTAATTTCCAATTCTTGTTGATGAACAACTGGATTTGACTCTTCTTTCTTTGCTTCAACGGTTGCTTTTTTAAGTAATCCCTCAAGTTTGATTTTATCAGATTTTAGAGTATTCAATAATGAAGTATCCTGAGCAAGACGTTCTTGATATTTAGAAATGTCTTTTTTATTTACTTCAATTAAATTCTTCATCTGATTATTAAGCATTGTAAGGCGGCGATTTTCATCTTTGAGGACCTCGTCCTCAGCTTTCACCGAAGGTTTCTGGATCGCTTTATTTTTATAAATTTCGATCATCTTTTCATGATTCACGATTTGGCGCTCTAACTCACGGATTTGAACTCCCTGATTCTGAGATTGGTGAACAGCAACGATTTTCTTTTCGGCAGCTAGCTTATCAGCAAGTTCTTTACTTTCTTGATATTTCTTTTCAAGTAACTTCGTGAAAGTTTCCTTCGTTTTTAATACAACCAGATCTTTTGCCTTCATTGCACGCTGGATTTTTTCAATTTCCTGAGTAAAAAATGCATCCTTTTGGGAGATTTCAATTTGAAGTTTTTTAGTCTTTATTTCTTCTTCTTTCGCTAAAAGAAAATTATTACTTTCTCTTTCAAGAAGCGCAGCTAATTTTTTACTGTCCTGATCGCTTAATGCTTTTTGTTCTTGGAGCTTTTGCATCAACTGGCTTCTTAAGGCTTCATCAGGGTTGGTAATACTCTTTATCTCAAGGGATGCTTCAGAAGCAGCCTTCGCTGCCTTGGCCTGTATTTCTGCCATTTGAGCTTTCGAATCTTTTAGAATCTTAACTTCGGCCATGAGAGTCTTAATCTTAGTCTTCATAATTTCATTTTCAGAAATTAAAGTTTTGTTTCCGTTATCTTGTACAGCTTCTGGCTGATTTACCAGCTTAGGCATTTCTTTAATTTTAAATAACTCTAAGTCTTCTTCATTAATGTCTTCAATAGGCTTATTGAGATTCTTTAAGAATTCGTTTAAATTACCTTTAGCAGCATCTGGAAGAGTATCAGACAATTTTTTGATTCTCTGAACTTCATTTTCACTTGGTTTGGCACCATTGCTGCTGACCATAAATTTAAAGTCATCTTTCTCTTCTTTCTTCCCGGAGACTTTGAAAACTTTCGCTTCCTCTTCTTCCGAGCGACCCTTAATAACTTGAGCTTGTTCTTTTTCTTGTTTCTGGCCTTTAACAACTTGGGATTGTTCTCTCTCCTTCTTTTGACCAGTAATGAGTTGTAAAAAATCATCTTCTTCTGTGTCACCACTTATGACTTCTACATGCTCGGGAGCTTCAGGTGTTGCCTCTAAAACAATTTTATCTGAAAAATCAACGAGAGTCGGATTTTCTGTCTGGTAAGACGTAATACCTTCTGTTGGATATTGTGTTAGTGGGGCCGAAGCAGAAAGTTCATTAAATAATAAACCACGATTTTCAATTTTAACTCTTTCATCCTTAGTCCAAAGACCAGTGACTACAGTTTTGTTTACCTCATGCAAGAGGGTAAAATCAAAAAAATCGGTAGATTGAACAGCGACATTTAATAAATATTTCTCGGCTTTCTTACTAATTACGGAGGAGAGACTCGACGTCACATCATCCAGATTCAAATCTTTTGTAAAAAAATGTAATTGAACACCAAAGACATCTTCGAAATACCCATAAGTCACTTCAATCGGTAAGCCCAACTTTCCTTTTGTTTTGAGACCAGTAAGATACATCACAAGATGATCAAAAAATGTTTTGATAGAAAGAGCACTTACTCCATCTGTAAAGGCAGCATAAATCATTCTATCCAGATATTCACCGGTATTGAATGGATTGGTAATATTAAATGAACCTTTCTCTTGAAAGGTTGGATAATTATCACCAATAGAGATTCCACCATACTCCTGGAAAAATTTATCCAGAATAAAGGCACCAAGACTGTTCTTCATCCAGATTTCATTAAGAATCAATTTTCCGTTACAAGACACAAACTGCTGAAGGTCATTAACCTGGGTCAGAGAAAGAATTTTTGCATTATTTTCCAAGACTCCATACTTTTCACAAATTTCAGAAAAGTCATTTACATTACTGGTAATGATATGAGTCCAGACAACATCCGGGGAGGCATTATTCGAATTTGTAATTTCAATATTCTTCTTTTTAAAATAAAGCGACAGCTCTGATGAAATTTCATCAGCGAGATTCAAAATGGAAATGGGACGTTTAACCATTTTTTCCATTAACCTGCCGTCTCCTTCATTTTAAAAATATCACCTAGACCAAGTAAGAGTTTCTTATAAACTCTCTGAACAGGAATTTGATTCAATTTTTGGTCCTCAAAGGCAAATATGAAATTCATAACATCATTCTCAAAGCTATATTGATCTGATATTTGAACCATACTACTTGCCAGCATAACTACCGCTTCCCATCCAGAAACTTGTCCTTTGGGAATTCCCCTAGGAAAGCCATTTCCTTCAGAAAGTTCATGCTGATATAGGGCTACTTCAGTAAGTTCTGGATAGGCCAAAAGTCCACGATGGTTTTGGAAAAACTTGTAACTGACTTCAGGATGTTTTAGAAAGACATTCGCTTCAAGCTCAGTTGCCCCTTCTTTTTTCATCCAACTCAAACCAGAACCTGGTTCTTTGTTTTCATGATTGCAAGCTTCAGCTACAAAGTAACTGTAATGCTCTTCACACAAACCAATATCTAAGGCAAGGGTAAGATTGTAGAAGTCTTTGATCATTGCATAATGAAAATAATCATTCGTTAATCCTACGATTACTGCAAATGCTGCTGAATAAAGTGATTTCCTGAATAAATGAAGATCCGTTTCATGCATTCTTTTTACATCTTCCATCGGGATCCCATTGAACTCTTCAAAACAAGC
>JAULBY010053672.1:0-11407 GCA_032358315.1 Ophiocytium majus
GAGATGGTGGTACTGCGAGCTGCGCAGGCCCGACAAGTGGACGGTTGCGCAGGATGCCGTCACCAAGCGCAAGACACTGCTGGTAAGCGTCGCCGGTATGAGGGAGCCGCGCGACCGCTGTCTCGGGCGTATGCCTCGCGCGTGGCTGCATGTCTGCCACGCCGTGCGAAATATAATCCAGCTGCACCACTCCCGCTGCGCCTCGCACAGGTCTGGGCCAGAACGGTGGGCGTCTTCAGGGATGATCTGTGCAAACGGCTTCCCTTCGCGCCGCACATGTACTGGAGGGGCGGTGACGGAGCCTGCAGCGCTGAGGCGGGCCACTTCTGCATCGTCGACAGGGTGCCAGATGATACGGGCGCCTGGCCCCTCCCCGCCCTCTCTCATCGAGATGAGGCATGGTCCGCAAGCAGCGAGGAGGAGGAGGGGTCCGACAGCGGCAAGGGAAAAGCGCGCGGCAGGGGCAAGCAGACGGGGCCTGCGGCTGGCGAGGGTGAACAAGCAGGGCGTCCGCGCGCACGTGCGCGGGCCAAGCGAAAGGCGTCCGCGGCTGGGGGCGATGGCACGCGTCAGCGCGTCCGGGGCGCGCAGGGCGTGCGCGCGGGCGGCACGGCAGCTGTCCCCACCACTGCCGTGAGCGCCAATGCCGCGCAACCCGCGCTGCACCAGGCGGTGGTGGCTGCCATCGACGAGAGGATGCCCGCCATCACAAGCGCTGTCGCCGCCGCGGTCGCTGCAAGTTTCGCGCAGCTGGAGGCGGAGCGCCGGCACGCCGTGGCGCCGGTGCCGGCGCAGCGCACCGATCTGCGCGTGGCCACGCCGGGCGTCGCCGAGGGCGAGCTGCTGGAGAGCCCAGCCAGTGCCGTCCCCGCCGCGCACGCGCCCAACGAGGCGCGGCGCATTGAGGGCACGGCGGAGCGGCAGCTGGCGCAGCTCAAAAGGCAGCTGGAGGAGGCGGAGCGGCGCGCCACCAACGCCGAGGCGGCGCTGGCGGCGGCGCGCCGCGAACGGGGCGCTCGAAGCGTCGGAGCCTGAGAAAAACCTGCTGTTGTGACAGGCGCCGAGTCGGTGCAGCTTCAGGGCGCAGGGGTTGGATGACAACAGCACAAAACAAATACCACACAAATCACACGCGCGCTCACGCCGTTATTCGCGGTGCATTGCTATAATTATGGGCGAATCTCTAAGACCACGATGGGTACAGGCGGTCCATGTCCAAGCTGATGTCTTCTACCGGCCTCTGCATGTCCTGCCCGAGCACCCTGCGCGCAGCGATGGTGAAACTCCAACTCGGCCTAGTGGTGCGAACGCTCGCCACCGCGCTGCAGTTGCAGCGGGTGCCGCAGGAGCACCGCAACGTTCTGCCAGTTTTTGGCCGCGCGAGTGACGCACTGGTTGGACGAGACCCACGCACAGCCGTCCGTGACGCGCTGTGGTATCGGGAGGCAGGGTACTCTGCGCCCTCGCCTACAGGGTGCGCCACGGCCACCCGAGAACGTTGATGCGGGCTTGACAATGGTGAAAGCCAGCGGCGGGCGCACCTGTTGCACACCCAAGTCGGGTGAGTTGAGGTGCACAATGCTGCACCTGTCGATGTGTATGGTACCCAGTGCAATGGCGTTGCTGACGCGCACGGGACTGCTGCGTGTGCCACGCCGAAAGTGCGTGCCTTTCAGGTGCGCGAGCCTGTAGTAGGTGGCAACCTTGCCGGGCAGAAACACTGCACCTGCTCTGCCTGTTGCCACTCCGCCACCCATGCTTGCTAGGTGCACCACAGCTGCCGCACTCAGTCACGAGGCGGCCGCACAGTGCGGCTCAAGTTTTCACGGCCCTTCAGAGGTGACCAGCCTCGCTGTGCTGAGCACGTCCTTATCGAGGACGGTTTGTCAACCGTGGTGGTGCTTTCCATGTTCTCGGCCAGGTTTGCCACGGCGCGCATCGCCTCCTCCTGCACCCGAATGTTGGGCACGTGCGCCTTCATCACCGAGATGACCGCCGCACACGCACCCACAGAGCCGAGGGTCCTTCTGGTGTCCCCATTCACAGCCAAGGTTGCCACGGCGTGCGCGCCCCATTCCTGTAAACCACTGTTGGACGCATACGCCCGCACCGCTGCCACCACCACCGTGCAGGTGCCTGCATTAACCAGCCGTCCCCTGCAGTCCTCATCCACCGCCATGCGGGCCACGGCCCGTGCGCCCCATTCTTGTGTGCCCCATTCCCACATCCTGTTGGACAAGTGCGCCCTCATCGCCGCCACCACCGTTGCACAGGCGCCTGCAGTGCCTAGGGCGCTCCAGGAATCCCAGGGACCTGTTGCCCTCATCAAGAGCCAGGTTCCCCACGGCCTGCATGCCCCATCGCTGCACCTTGCTGCTGGACGAGTGCGCCTGCATTGCCGCTACCACCGCAGCGCCGGCGCCTGCATGACCGCCACGGCCTGCGTGCCACATTCATGCACATTGATGCTGGAGCCATGCGACTGCATCGCCGCCACCACCGCTGCGCACGCACCCGCCTGACCAAGCTTGACCATGCTGTCGGCATCCTCAGCGAGGCTGGCCAAAGCCAGCGCACCATGCTGCTGCACTGGAGCATCAGATTCGTGGGCCAGCTGCCTCCAATGACTGCTTCACACGCACCCGCTGCACCCAGCGCAGTCCTGCCATCTGCGTCGCCGCTGCTGCCAACAACCTCTCGCAGACCCCTGACCTGCACGGCCGCATTGGCAATGTCGCCATGCATACGAGCCACCACCGCTGCACATGACATTGTGTCCGCCGCACTGGAGCCAGTGTCTTGGTCTGCACCACCAGCCGCCACGGCCCACGTGCGCTGCGAAGGCAAACCAAATTGAATGTCCGATTGCGATTTTGACCGGCTCCTGCGCGGCCACCGCTGCCGAAGAGCACACCATTGTAATGCACAGGATGGCGAGCGTACCCACGGCAATGGAGAGGCCACCACGCCCTCCGCGCGCTCCGCCGCCCCGCTGGTGGCTGCTCCATCTGAAACGCTGGCAGAGGTGCATCGTGGCCTAGCCGTTGAGCCTGCGGCAGCTGGGATGCCCCAGTCGGGTCACAGTGTCCAGAGGCCCAACTTGAGAGACGGTGTACGCACCCACCGTGGCTCCCGTGGCTGCTGGACGCGCGCCCCTGCTGCTGTGGTGCCGCTGCTGCCCCAGGCGATGGCCCTATACAATATACAATAAGATAACAGATAAGTTTTCCGTTCGTTGCGGGCTGCGCGCCGGAGCTGCGCGGGGCGCCGTGGGCCGCCGCCGCGGCCCGCAACGAACGGAAAACTTATCTGTTATCTTATTGTACAAGAGGTTGCACATGGTGAAGCATGTGCACGTGATGGAGCACACTGCAGTGCACTCACTGCAGGTGCCGGGCAGGTGGTGGTGGTGGCGCCGCCGCAGTGCAGCGGCACGTGTACAATGATGGCACCCGTATAGCTGCTTGCCCCAGCTGGCACTCGGGCCCACCGGCCCCTTTCGTGAGTTCAACCGCAAATTTTTACTTCAAAATATGCCCACCCCCGCGCCGGTAACATGTGCGTGCGCCCGCCGGCACCAGGTGCGAATGGGCTGCACTTTTGCCATGCATCACCGCATGGGGCCCACTGCAAGCGGTGCGCAAGATATGCCAGTGTGTGCGCACAGGGCAGAAAAGCAGACGCGTGGGCGCTGACCATGCGCCCTTCAGTCGCCGCCTCTGTGGTGCACATATGTAACATATCATGTGTGACATTATAAAAAGTGTGTCACTCCCCCATGCCCACGCTGCTGCACACTGCCCGATGTGCCCTAGATGAAATTGTCCCTAAGGCTTGCGCTTCTCCAAACCACCTTCGTTTGCAAGTAATATTATGTTGAAAAAATGTTTGAACGGCCTGCGGGTGCGGCACTGCGCACGTGTACTGCCTGTCCCGCTGCACTGCACCCACCACCAACCACACGCCAAACACAGCTGCCGCAGCTGCTCTCTGCGCCAAATTGCCACTTCGCGTCCAACGCAAAGCCGACCGTCAGACACCAACTGCAGACTGCCGCATCCAAACTGCCACTCACACAGAGCGCACGTGCGCGCCCGAGAGGGCGGCGATCTCCCAGTCGTAGAAGCCCTCGCGGTAGAAGGTGTCGTGCAGGCCCTGGGCGGTGGCCATCGGGTTGGCAATGCCCTGAGGCTTGTCCGCAGCGGGCAGCGGGCCTCCACCATGGCCGCCCTGCCGTCCTGGCCGCCGCGGCCGCCGCGCGTCACGCGTTGACCTTACGACACATCGGTGACCCTGATGAGCCTGGCGTTCTTGCGCAGCGGCATGGGGTCCGTGTTGTGATAATTGTTGCAACCTTTGCAGATGCGTGTCAGGTACCAGTGCTTGTCGCCGGACCCGCACTTGATGACGTGAGCAGTGATGAGGTTTTTGGGTTCGCCGCACCCCTTGACCTGGCAGCTCGGCGCGTCGTAGCCTCCCGCGTTTACGTATTTATTGTAGAGGTTGTTGATCTTGTAGCGCGGTTTGCTGCTGCCGTTGACATTCTTAACCATCGTAGACTCGGGCACGTCCTCGACCTGCCACTTGAGGGACACGGCGGTCAGGAGGGACGCCACCAACGCCTCCATGGCAATCCTGGGTTTATCCTGTTACCGAAAGTAGTATAGGTGCCTGCGAGTAGTGCGGGCGCGGGCGCGGCAGCGGGTGCCGAGCGGCGGCGTCAGCCTTACCTCCACGGTTGGGATGTTTAGAATTGCGCAGTCACGGTGCCATGCGCATGGCACACACACGCTGCGCCCGTCGTGCCAGTGGCGAGCACCCACTGCAGTGCACACGCTGAGCGGTGGCACTGCGCGGTTGCGGAGCTTACCTGTGCCGAAAAGAGGCGTGTGGTAGACCAGCGGGTTGTACAAGTGGCCGCCTACTGGGAATCCTCCGCTGAAGGCCGTTGTTCTCGCCTGGGCGCTGTGTGTGGTGTGTGCTTGCAAATGAACAGCGCACGCGATCATCATGATAGAATTCGGAACGGCTGCCTCTCAGCGACTCGAGCTGCTCGGATGCCCCCCACCCACCGCCTTTGACATTGAGCTAGCTGCTTGCATGCGGAGTTTGCCTGTGACAGTTACGAAGAAAAACCACAAGCCACAAAAAAGATTTATTTGTGGCTGACGCACCTCCGCAGTTTTTTTTGCTCACTCGCGTCTCGGAGTCCACGAGAGCGCGCACCGAGTCTGGGAGCCAAGAACAGGAGAGCCAGAGACCTCCGCTAAAGGCTGCTGTCCTCACCCGAGCGCTGTGGGTGTGGTGTATGCTTGCAATTGAACACAAGGTGCGATGATAATTGAATTCAGAACCGTTACGGCTGCCTCTCGGCGGCTCTCGAGCTGCTCGGATGCCCCCCACCCACCTTCGGAAGGCGGAAATTGCGAGGGGTTGTGGCTGCTGACTCCACACCACTGGCAGCAGCCCGTGGCATTCAAAGCCTCGTGCACTCTCACACACCAGAGCAGCAGCCTGCCTGACATCAAGACCTGGTCACGACTCGCGGGCCTGCACACGAAACACCATCATGCCCGCGAAGCCCAATTGCAAGTGAGTCCGCAGCCTGCACTACTAGTAGTACAGGTGTGCTCGTGCATTAGGGTCCCTCTAGAGACCAAATACCGTGATGTCATTGTGTGGGTGTTTGTACCGAGGACAGCCTGTGGTAGCGGCCCTCGAGTACCTCCACGGCAGAGTGATGCCTTTTGCAACCCGAGAGCCCATTGCCAACGGCAGCCCGCTTCCGCTCCCGCGCTCCTCCCGCTCCCGCTTGCGCACTGCTGCAGGTGCTCGGTGAGCGGGTGCTCCAAGGAGGCGGCTGTCGTCGCCGGTGGTAGGCCCTTGTGCTACGAACACAACCACGTGTGCAGGCGGTAGCTGAGTACGCCTCGAGGATCCGCCGCACATCGACGGGTGCCGCGGAGAGCCTGGCTCGGCTCTGAGCCGCTGAAACGGTGGCAACGGTTGCACAGCTCCTATCGTCTGCTGAAGGCCTGGCAGACATGCGGAAGTTGGGAGCCAGCTCGCTAAAGGCTGCCAGGCAAAGGCTTAAGAATTCCTGGCGCAGGTGCCCATGCATTCCCGCAGACACGGAGCAGATAGAGATGCCGGCTTGAGCAGCGTGCGCGAAGACAGCGGCGCGGCGGTATTACATCTTCGCCACGTCTGACTCATAATGTACGGGTGGGGCGGGGGCGCGTTATGGGTGCGGAGTGGACGAGCCTGCGGTCTGTGCGACATGTCATGGTGTACCTGGAGTGAGTACAATTTTTTTTTTTAGCAGCTGCTCGTGGAATACAATTTTTTTTGTTGCATGGGCGCTGTGCGCCTGCCCATGGCACCGTCTGCATGCCCCGCTGCCGTACTGCGTACGGTGCATGCTGCTGCTTCACAACTATGTAGTTGCGCCTTTGGGCGTTAAAGTCCTGTGACACGCGGCGGGCAGTCCCTGCAGGTTCTTACGTACTTAGTCTAGTAGACTCAGTACTGGTGCAGTAGACGTGTCAACAATTGCACAACATGCCAGTGGTGTACCATGGCGTACTGCACAAGGAGGCGAGGGTGAGGCTGGGGAAGGCAGGGGGCTGTGAGGCGCTTGCAGCGGTGGCGCGGAGCTGTGGCGACAGTGAGGTGCGGCAGTATGCTCTCACGGCGCTGCGGCACCTGGCGAAACAGAGAAGTTCAACGCCGCCAGGCTGCAGCATGAGGTCAGCTGCTGGCTCTCGTGGCAACGCATATATCACTGCATGGCGAATGCCAATGTAGATACCTTGTTGGCATCCAATGTAAATAAACCCGTTGTCATTCTGTGGCTGGCTGTGGTGCACTGCTTGCCTCAGCGGGCACTCAGGCCCATGGGCCCCCTTCGTGAGTTCACCGTCGTGCGTCCATCTACTACTAGTACTGCAACTGATTGAATACTACTAGTATTATAATAATCATGGTAGTAGTGGAGCCTTTTGCGACAACCCAGCTGTATTTAGTACGTTGCTGCAGAGGCCGATAGGTAGACCAATCCAAAACCTCATGCGCATAACTCATGGCACATGACTCGCTAGCTCAGCGAGTGGACCACTGGCAATCCAAAACCTCATGCGCATCACTCATGGCACATGAGTCGCTAGCTCAGCGAGTGGGCATCATGCCGGCGCCAACCCAGCTGGTTGTCGCAACCTGAGCTACTAGCAGCGTGGCCATCGTACCTACCACTTAGTCTAGCAACATGGGGGGCGCTGAGACCCCTTGCTGGCGTGGTCACTAATACTGCTGGCGTATATGGTTATTCACTTAACTGCTACTTGAAGAACTTCAGCAGTACATAGCGCACTTTCAAACATCCCACCTCATGCGTGTGTGTACAACGTACCGTTACAGCGTACTGAAGCATCAGTGCAGCAGCTGCCGTTGACCGCGGCACATGTGATGCTGGCGCTTTCTTGTGCGCCTTGTGGTGGTGGCGGTGCTCCAGCGGCTGCGGTCAGCGAGCAGCCAGGCAAACCATGCAAAGACGCGAGAGTCACGTGTTGCGATCTTGGGGGACCCGCGCAGGTACTGCTTGTTTAAGAAAAGCCCTGTCTATTGCACAAAGAATATGGCACATCATGTGTGTACACCGTGACGCTGAAGTTCTTCAAGTAGCAGTTAAGTGAATAACCATATACCACACATATACATGCACATGTGTGCTCTGATGCTTCAGTACGGTTCAACGGTACGTTGTACACACATGATGTGCCATATCCTTTGTGCAATAGACAGGGCTTTTCTTACACAAGCAGTACCTGCGCGGGTCCCCTTCAAGTATGCGCAGTAGTAATATGGTTATTCACTTAACTGCTACTTGAAGAACTTCAGCAGTACATTATGATAGCGCACTTTCAAACACCCCACATCATGCGTGTGTGTACAACGTACCGTTAAAGCGTACTGAAGCATCAGTGCAGCAGCTGCCGCTGACCGCGGCACATGTAATGCTGGCGCTTCTTGTGGTGGTGGCGGTGCTCCAGCGGCTGCGGTCAGCGAGCAGCCAGGCACCAGAATAGCAGAGGATATGGCAACCAGCGCCGTGCGCGCAACGGGCTGAGATGCCTGCCGCACTTCGTCCCACGGCTCGCTATCGCTCCATTGCTCTGCGCTGCTGCTGCTGCGGGCGCCGCTGTGCCGGCGCCGGCTGCCACCGCCATTGCCACGCCTGCGTGCTTTGTGGTGGTGGTGTTTGTGACGGTGCGGCGGCCACTGGCTCTAACCCAATGTGGGTGATGAACCAGATGGGCTGGATTATGTCAATGATGTCCCTCGGAGGCGTCGCTGGCGGCCTGTGAAGCGGCACAGTCATGGACCGCCGCGGCCGCCGCCTGGGCATTTTCCTCTTTGCGGCGCTGTTCACCGCCTCAGCTGTGGTCATGGGCTGCGCCGTGAACATAGAAATGCTGTACATGGGCCGGTTCTTCAGCGGCGTCGGTGTGGGTGGGCTGTCGCTGACTACGTGCTACCAGAGCGAGATTGCGCCGCAGCGGATACGGGGACGCGTCATGGATGTGCACTACGCGGTCAAGCGCAACGGCACCACGCTGTACTTTTGAAGTTTGTATATTAGTCGCAGAGACCCGTGTGTAGAGTGCACATGTATGCACACAAACCATACGAGCATAGGCGCGACAGCTGAGCCATCACCGCCACCAACAGGCGGCGCGGCGGGGGGTGGTCGGACGAAGGGGCGACGATATGCTGCCAAGTCAGGCGCCGCGCCACCTGGCGCTGTGCAGGTGCGGAGCCAATCGGATATGACTAGCTGGGAGATGCTGCGCTGCAGAACCACAGACAACCGCTGCCGCCACCAGGACACGCACGAGGACACCGGGTAAAGTCCCTCCGCGCGTGCGGACTGACGAATGGCCAAGGCGCGCACTACAGCGTGTGTGTCACGCGACGCTGCGCCAAACTGATCAAGGGCCAATGATAAAAGTGTGGTTGGAAGTTTGTATATTAGTCGCAGAGACCCGTGTGTAGAGTGCATATGTATATATTATTATCCGCTTAGGGCGCGGAGTGCATATGTATGCACACAAACTATACGAGCATAGGCGCGAAGTTTGTACGTCAGTCATCTACATGAGAGACCAATGTAGAGTACAGTAGGGAACCCTCAATATGTCCCCCCCGTGCAGACGCCCAAAAGCGGACATATTGCGGGTCCGGACATACTGAGGGAACTTCAACAGTGCCCACAAAACTTCAACTTGAAGTGATCTTCAATTTGGATAAATTGACGGCCAAAAAACACAGCACAATGCCACCGAACGTGCTAAAAGTGGTATGTGTGAATGAAATGGTATGTACTTTGAAGTACATTATGCAGTCTGAGAAGGGAAGTGTTCAAAGATCTTGGTCTGGCGTGCGTGCTGGCCACCACCCGGTCCTCCAGCTGCGGCAGCTTGCCCGGCCTGGTGGTCTTGACGTCCAGAGGAGCTGCTGCTGCTGCTGCTGTCATCAGCTGCGCTCTCTCTTTGTTACAGATGCGCCTGACCTGCCTCTCCACCACCCTGTACTTCTTGGCACACCCCAGCACAGACATGCCCCCATCCCTATCTTTGATGAGGGCACGTTTCTCCTCCTTGGTGAGGCGGGTGCGCTTGCGCTTGCTGCCTCCGGCGCTCGCAGCCTCGGAGGCGCCCTGCCCCTCCTCCTCGGAGGGGCCAGAGGCCTCGTCCATGGCCTCTGTCGCCATCGCACACCACCCGCAGTATGTCCCCCCCCCCCGCCACACACACCAAACCGGACATATTTAGGGACCTTTCCGTGCGGACCACTCTAAGGGGACATACTGCGGGGCCGGACATACTCAGGGCGGACATATTGAGGGTTCCCTACTGTACTTGTCCCAAGTTAAAATAATATTTAGCTTGGGGGAAGCCCAAGGCCCGCACAGTAGCCAGAAAAGCACACAGCGAAATAAGAGCGCTGACCCGCTCACGCAGAGCAGGACAGCAGCGCAGAGACCGGGCGCAGCGCGCGCCCAGCCAGCGCACACCCGCGCACGTAGGTAAGGATGCGCTCGCTAACGGCGCGCGCGATGGTAGCACTGAGGTACAGCGCCATAGAGCGGCGTACGATGCCGCAGCGGCGGCGCACCACGGCCTCAGGGCCGCCCCGGCACGCAGCGGAGTGCCGCGCCAGCCGCGACAAGAAGGCGCGGGCGCGGCGGCCCAAGCGGCCATGCGTCTCAGCTATGAAAGCAGTGAACCCCCACCTACTGCTGTCAAACGCATCGCGGTGATGCGCAAGCTTGTCCTCCTCCCCCCGCTTGGCTGCAAACCCAGCCACCTCCGCCGACCCGCGCCGCGCGCGCAAGCAGCCCAACGCCACGGGGGACCTATCCGAGACATCCAAAATCTCACCCTTGTCATCAGGCGGCTTGCCCTGGCGGGCAGCCAGGCTAAGGCTGCCCGGAGTGAGGACAATGTCGGCCCGGAGGCCGTCGCGCGTGAAGCAGTAGGACTTCTCGTTGGCCCAGTAGGGAGCGTAGTTGACGGTAAGCAAATGCTGTACCGCGCGCTTCACAGCGGTGTGCACAGCATGAGGGCCAAAATTGTGCTGCTGTGTGCAAATGGTGGCGTGCAAGCAGGTAGGCGCCTGCGGCGTCACCCGTGTGCAGTGGTAGGGGTACGCGGCGCCAGCAACGCGCCACGCGTCCACGCACACTGCGAGGCACATCATGGTGACCGCACCGGCTGTGCCCACGCCCGCCAGGCCGCCCGGCACTCCCGCCCATGCCATCGCGCCCGGCGCGTTTTGGCTGCGCAGCTGCGCAAGCACCTGTCGGCCCGCCTCCCCGCTCGCTGCCAAGTCCGCGCACAGGCTCCGCCACTCCTCGGCCACCAGGCAGTCGGTGAGCAGCCGCTGCGGCCCGCGCACACGGCGCTCCTCCTCCTCCTCGTCCTCGTCGCCGCCATCACCGCTATCGCCCGCATCGTCGCCCCCACCAGCGCCTGAGACCGCCCCCGGAACACTATCCCCCACGGCACCGCCCCCCTCCAGCGTGTCCGCCAACGCGCCCAAGCCAGCAGGCCCTGCCGCCGCGGCCCTGCCTCCCACAGAAGAATCATTGTTGGGTGTGGGGGCAGTGCCGGCAAAAGCGTCCAGTGCTACGGGAAGCGTGCTATCGCCTGAAGTAGCCCACGCCAGCACCGCGAGCGTGGTGCACTGGCGCAAGACCCGGGGGTACGGTCCGACAGAAGCCATGCCACGGGCCTCGTCATCCTCACGCGCCAGCGGCACAAACGCGGAAGGTTCGCGCTGGACAGCAGCGAGCTCCGGCGGCAGAGCCGGTGCCCCGCCGTCACCCGCGCCGGCGGCGTCGCCAGCC
>JAULBY010053683.1:0-11406 GCA_032358315.1 Ophiocytium majus
TTTTATCAAATCAGCTTACATCCTTATGTGGCCATTGGTTTAAATATAACTATTCTCACTGCCTATATTTATCTCAGACCAGCTTTTTGGAAAATGGCCGTGACTCATACACTCATCTACACGATCGCCTATTTAGTCATGAATAACTTTGTTTTAGGCTGGATTCTTCTCAATATCTTTCATAATTCACAGTACATCTTTTTTATGAAGTCAGAGGAAAAAAACATATTAGTTTTTGCTTTTGCCTTTTTAATGGCCGCGGGATTTTATTTTGTTCTTCATAGTAATATGTTTATAACCTTCAGTATTGCTATCATGCTGGCACTCAATTTCACTCACTATGTCTTTGATGGTTTTGTGTGGACAAAAAAGTTCAGAAACCGAAATTTGCAAAACACCTAACTAGCGGTTACTCCTTTTTAACTGGCCCACTATATTTACAAATTCCATTTTCCCATTGACCTGGATTAACTATTTTCCAAGAATTTGGAGCTCCCGAGGATAAATTAACTTGGCAATTAGGATTAACAATATCAAACCCACCTGTACCAGTTTGTGGAACTGTCCCTTTTACATTTAAACTTTCTGTATATGTTGTACCTGTTAATGGAACAAAATTAAATGTAGTATATGGAACGCGAGTGTTACTTGAACCATCATAAAGCATTCCGTTTGCATCGGGCTTAGGTGTAGACCAAACGCGTCCTGTATTGTCTTTAAAATACTGTTGATCACTAGAGCATTCTCTGCCCACAAAAATATAAGTTTTAGCTGTAAAGTGAACTTTCGCAAAATCCACTTTACCTGTACCACAATCAAAACTTGCAGGACATGTGTAAGAACTGTTGGGCTGAAGAGATGTTAGAGAAGGTCCATCACACTGAACTTTAGGAAGTGATCGATTGGCCTCTAGTTCTTTTTTTCTCTGCGAACGGCCTGACCATTCATCGATAATTTGAGTTTGCATATCTCCGGCAACTTGAGCGTATATAGGAGGTCCAAATTGTTTTGGGGAAGCAATTCTGTAATCCTCGTCATGGTCAAAATAAACGCAAATCGCTTTTTCATATTGACCAGGCTTATTCATTTTATAAAAACCGCAGCCATTGTTTGGACAATTTTGAACATTACCTATTGGGTGACAACCATCAGAAAGATCTAGTACATTTGCATCCCCAGCTGGAACAATTCCATGCCCGTCTGGTAAATCTTTATAGCTGCCGTTACGAATGCCTGGCATAAGTATCGTTCTGGATTTCGTTCTTATCTGTGTGCAATTTGAGTCTGAATAAATATCATAATGAGCAAGAAACATTGGATCAAGAGCTGCGAGCTTTCCTCTTCCATGTTTTCCGCAATCATATTTTGCAGGACAAGTGTATGCTTCACCTGGCTTAAGCGTTGAGATTGGTTCAGGACCTAAGCAATAATCAACAGGAATGCCTAAATCATTTTTCTGCTTTGGAAGAACAATCACACTAAATTTGTCTTTGAATTTTGTCGCCTCTGGACTTAACGAAACAATAATTTTCCCTAGAGAGTTTATCGTCTGCATAAGCTTGTTCATGTAACTCATAGTTGTATTATGACTATTATATAAATCCAAAAGATGGGTACAGTCAGATTTCAATTGATCATTAAAAGAATTATTTGTCGCTGCGGAACTACAATCAACATTAGCAATATAACTTGGATTAGATTGAATTTCTTGTCGCGTCTTTTTTTCATTCAAGCGTATTTGAGCTGATTGGGAGTCATATGATTCGAAAAGTTTTAAAAGTCCATCTAACTGACTAGGCAGTGGAGAATCACCAATAATATTTTCATTTGTAGGTTGTAAATTTTTTTTATCAGTTCCAAATCCGTATAACTTACTCCATTCTTTTGCAATAATCGGACTTTCTCTAACAATTTTTTCAAAATTAGGATTTAACTTAGGTAAAATTGCAACAATTCCTAGCGAATCAGTAAAACGCCATCCTTCTTCAATACGAAAAAGTTTTCCTCCTAGCCAATCTTTTTCATCACCATACTTTGTATCATTAAAAGATTTATTATAATCGCTAATAAGCTGTTTCGGAATATTTGTATTGGTTGATGCTTCAATGATCGATGAAGTATTAGTGACTCTCACTTCGGGTTTCTTCTTCTTTGGTGCTATAGTTTTTCTTTGAGGCATGATGATAAGGCCACTCATCCCTGAAAAGGCATCCAATGAAAAAACTAAAAAAAACGAGAAGAGTAAAATCCATTTTTTATTATATAAAATCATTCTCAACCTATGCCCAGATTTAATTACTCTAGTATATATTTTATTTAAAATGAAATATAGAGAAAACAGCCCTTTGATCTAACTAACCACATAATGAGGATTTATCTAAAGCATAACTCTATTGAAAGCTGCCTATTAATCTAGGCATGTTGCTCGCTCAAATCCATGAGAAACTTTTACGCCCAGTTGTGAGAATACGTGACGAATTCTTTTTGTTTTAACAGATCATACATGGCGGTGGGGTTTGTGCCAGTGGGTTTTAGCCAATCAGAGATGAGATCGTCTTTTAAAAAAATTGGGCAGCGGTCGTGTCCCATTGATTGAATTTCTTTTGGGGGCTCATCTGTAATGATTGCAAAAGATTTAAATTGAATTCTTCCATCTTTAGAAACCCATTCATCCCAAAGGCATGGGGCCCACATAATTTCTCTGCCCTCTGGAAAAAACGTAATGAGTTTTGGTTTTCCATCAGGACCTGGAACCCATTCGTAAAATTTTACGAAAGGAACGACTCCATGATTTTTCATAAACAGTGAAGACCAAGTTTGGCGATTTTCAAGCGAATCAATTCTGGCATTATAAACATTAAACTTTGAAGGGACTTCTTCTTTGGAACCAAAAGGACGTATGCGGTATCTCATTTCTTTAATTAAACGATTCCCAGCATCTTCCACAATGATGTTGGTGAAGTAATTTGGAAACACTCTGCCGTCTTCTAAAGGCCTTTTAAATGGCTGCGAATTTTTCTTAGAAGAACTTTTATTTCCAAGAAGAGTGCTTAGTTCCTTGGGATCCATTTGATCTTGAAGCTTAAACAGATTTTGCATAAGGCTTGCGTCTTTTGCTGAAAGCATCGCCCCAAAGTAATCTGACAACTTATTGATATTTTTATCTACAGCGATAGAAAAGCAAATATTTTACCTCTCGGGTCTTGCGTAATTTATGCGTAAGTTTATACTGTGGCTTATGGAAAGTAAAAATATCATTAACCCACTTTTAAACCCTGCTTTTATCTTAAACAGGATTGAACTTCCTGTCATTGATGAACCATTTCCACATTCACCCACTTTTCAAATGAAGCTCTCCTGCGGACTTTTTGGAATTTCTGATGACCTCATAGAAAAATATCAGAGCCTCGATTCATTGTTTATCAAGAATCGCTACAACACTTTCTTTTTTGAAGCGGCCGGTGATTCGATGGAGCCAACTGTTTTTCAAGGCCAAGTCTTAATAGTAGATCGATCGAGAAAAGATTTTAACGGTAAAGTTTGTGCGATTGAATTTGAAGATAAAATCATTTGCAAGCGAGTTATCATTCAGAAGGAATCAATTATTCTTCGCTCTGATAATTCTAAGTACAAAGACATTCTCGTTCAAAATAATGAAAGTGTTAATTTTTGGGGCGTGGTTGTCGCCAATGCCGGTTATGTAAAATGAATAATAGAATTTTTGCATTGGTCGATTGCAATTCCTTTTATTGCTCCTGTGAAAGGCTGTTTCGGCCTGATTTAAAAACACGCCCAGTTGGAGTTCTCTCCAACAATGACGGCTGTTTTGTTTCAAGAACAAATGAGCTCAAAGCTTTAGGTGTAAAAATGGGGGCACCTTATTTTCAAGTGAGAAGTATTTGCGATAAAAATAAAGTGGCCGTCTTCTCGGCGAATTTTTCTTTATACACAAATTTATCAGATCGTGTAATGAGCACTCTTTTTGATTTTACTCCCAACTTAGAAGTCTACTCCGTTGATGAAGCCTTTTTAGATTTAACTGGATTTGATGAAAAGACCATTGAAGATTATTGCCGGCATATAAAAGAAACGGTCGAAAGAAATACTGGAATCCCAGTGGGAATTGGAATCGCTCGAACTAAAGTCTTAGCAAAACTTGCCAATCGTATCGCCAAAAAAGATTCCAGCACCAAAGGAGTTTATAGTTGTTTGCCACAAAAAAACCGCGAATACGCTCTTGAAAGAATTGATATTGAAGACGTCTGGGGAATTGGAAGACAAAGCACCGTTAAAATGAATTTACTCGGTATAAAAAAAGCTGTGCAACTGAGAGATTATAAAAACGACAAATTGATTCAATCTGAATTTACAAAAGTCGGCCGCATGATTCAAGATGAACTCCGAGAGATATCATGTTTTCCTTTAAACGAAGAAACCCCCAAGAAAAAAGAAATTATCTCGAGCCGCACTTTCGGAAGACCTGTTTATGACCTAGCGATGCTCAGAGAATCGATCGCCTGCTACGCAAGCCTCGCCTGCGAGAAACTTAGAAAACAAAATTCTGTCTGCCAAGAAGTCGAAATTTTTATCCGCACCAATCCTTTCAAAGAGTCTGTTGCCCAATATGTACGTGTAAACTCCACCAGGCTAGACAGTGCCACTTGTGACACCCGAAAAATCATAAAAGCTTGTTGGAAATTATTAGATGAAATTTTTATCAATGGATATGAATACAAAAAGGCCTGTGTAAAACTCTCACGCATTCAAGACGCCAATGAACATCAAATCTCTTTTCTAGGAGGTTATGATACTGTCCACGATTTAAAGATCATGAGAACGATGGACCTTATAAATTCCAGAGACGGACATGAAACTTTAAAAATTGCCGCTTGTGGAACAAATAAAGAAGCTTGGTATATGAACCAAGTGATGAAGTCGCCGAGGTATTTGACGGGGTGGAATGAGTTGCTAAAAATTTAAATGTTGTTAGTCGAACTAAACACTAATTCCTTTTTATCATAGCAATGTATTCACAACACTAACCCCGCTTATAGCTTGTATAAAACTAAAAATTATTAAAATTAAAATCACAGCAGAAATCAAAGTTAGGACTCTTGCAAACGATGTTGAATAATCAATATGTTTGATTTTAAAAACATTTTTCGCTAAAAAGTAGAGCATCAATAGAAACTGAATTCCATGAATTCCTATAAAATGACTGACTCTTAAATCTCCTGCGACCGTACTCCAATTTATGAACTTTAATCCTGGACCTCCGTCAACTGCTCCTATCGTATGGCCTTTTAGAGATGACATAAAGCCTCCCTCGATACTTCCTATAAGAAAGAGAATTAATCCATATTTAATGGCCAGTAATTCATTAGCAGAGAATCGAACATTTGGTTTTTTGAAAAAATTTAAAGTGAGTTTGAAAACATAAAAAGTATTATAAAGAATTGCTATACCCATTATGGCAAAAATAGCGATGTCCCAAATACTATCTTGATTGAAATGTGAACGAACGCCACGAACAGATTGAAAAGTTATAAAAAACATTTCAATCCACATAGTGATTGCAAATTTTTGTGAGTAAAGTTTTTTATCATTTTCATCATGATGTCGCAAAACAATGATCATTGTTACGGCAAAAATGAAAATCGAGGTTGAGAATTTTAAAGGTTTGATCCAAGGATTAACTCCTAAAATAAGACGATTATCAAATTCGATCCCAAAGATAAACAACACGCTAATTAAGAGCATGATGATTGCAGTGTAATACAACATTTTATTATTTTTTAAGATTTCCATATTACACTTCGCTCCCTTTTTCTGGAATTAATTTTGACAAGAGAAAGCCAACCGGCCCAAACATAAAAGTGAAAAAGGCGATTAAAAATCTTAGGGGTAATTTATCATTTCTTTTTTCAATTATTTTTGCACCAATGTATAAATCAAAAGCTAAGTAATGAATCCAACCAGCAAGAAGTGCCCAATCTTTTGAAAAAAGTAAACGAACTGATTCAAGTGAGTCAAAGCCTCCGGCAGATCCAATGCTAAAATTAATAATTAAACAGATTGCATAAAGAATTGATAATCCAATACTAATTGCACCTGAAAAAATTAATTTTTCAGTTAGTTTTTTTTTAGGAAAAAAGATTAATAAAATCCAAGCTGGCAAAATTAGGTTGTTAATAACTAAAAAAATTAGCGAGGGTTTCATATCATGCTCCTATGTTTACAACGGTAACATGTAAAATTACCATTGTAAACATTTGATTTATTATTTATTAAAAGCTAAAGTGTAATTACATGAAATTAAAAGAAAAAAAAGCAAATATTAAAAAACCAAAAAACCTCTATCGTCATGGAGATTTAAAAAATGTTTTAATCTCGCTTGCAATAAAGTTGATTGATGAAAAAAGTGAAGTAAGTTTCACGATTCGCGAAATAGCTAACCTTGCCGGTGTTTCTCACACAGCTGCTTATCGACATTTTCAATCAAAAAAAGAAATTCTCGAGGCCATAGCCGTCATCGGGTTTTCTAAAATGCAATCCGATTTTGAAGTTGCTCTATTGGATGCACCTCAAAGTCAATTCTCTGATTTTGTTTTACTTGGTGTCGCCTATATTAATTTTGCAATTGAAAATCCAACATATTTCCGAGTGATGTTCCATCACGAATTAAAGGATTGCGACCAAAACGAAATTTTAAAAGCCGCTAGCCCAAATGCTTACCAAACACTAGTCACTGTTATTGAAAGTAATTTAAAAAATGGGAAATATCGAAATAATAATATAGAAGAGATGAGTTTAACTGCATGGTCTCTAGTTCATGGAGCAGCAACTTTGTATATAAATGGAATATTAGATTCTGAAACCAAATTACCTAAAGAAGAAATGAAAAAGTATGCACTCCAAATTTGTAACAATTTGGAGAATGGTTTTTTGAAGAAATAGAAGCGCCAGCATTACAAACGGTTAATGGAGCCTTTTAAAATCAAGGCCCTCTCAATCCTAATAAGTTTCCAAATGGATCTTTCAGCTTACACATACGATAACCCGCTTCAATATTCATCGGCCCTCTATAAAGAGTGGCCCCAAGCGAAGTAAGATGATTATAGGCCTGTTCAAAACTTTCAACTTCCCAATCTACAGCAAGGCCAAAAGTTCCCGCCCCGACTTTCTCATCAGCTTGAACAATTTCAATTTTAATTCCATTTAGATCTAAAAGATCAAAGTTAAATTCTGGAAGATGAACTAATTTTGCTTCAGGAAATGCTTTCTGATACCACGCCAAACCTTCCTTGGGATTTGGTACGTGAATCATGACAGCTTCCACACGCTTAAATAAACAATTAAGAGGAGAGGCAATTAATGAAAGTAGTTTCTGTTTTAAAGAACTATAATCCACTTTTTCAAAATCAGTCGTATCAATTATAATGATGTTATCACCAACCCCAAGAGGTAAAAGAATATCGTTCATTAATTTTTTTTCAAATTCATCAAAACGTTCATTATCAACATGCCCTCTGTGTCGCTCTCCAGATTCCCATCGTTTTTTATGACGCTCAAAAAGTATCGAAGGCTTTGTTTCTAGAAACACCTCGACTGAAAGGTAACCGTATTTTTCAAACAATGATTTAAGTTTTTGCTGATGTTGTGTTGGATTGAAATTACTCTCGAGGATAAAACTCTTCTTTGTTTTTAAAAGTTTTTCAAGCACGTTAAAAAGTAGAGAATAACTTGCTCCGCCTAACTTCTTCGACCATTCTTGGTCTGCAATTCCTAAGTCGTCGAAGAGTAGTTCTTTAAATTCATCGCGAGTTATGTAGGTCAAGCCAAGGTCAGTGCTGAGCTTATGGAGAAAATACGATTTTCCGGTGCAGGGTTTTCCGTTAAGGATGATGACGTGAGGGGCGCTCATAAAAAGTCCTAGGGTAAGTTTTTAGAAAAATCTTTAAACGAAATCATAATGAATGTTTTCACCAACCATTTTAAATCCTATTTTTTGATATATTGAGTTTGAAGTGGGGTTTGTCATATCAGTGAAGAGATTAGCAAATTGCTTTTCTTTTAAAATTATTTCAGAAACCTTCGCCGTTACCAAGCTTGCGTATCCATTGCCTCTTAATTTTGGTGGAGTAAAAACTAGTGAAATCGTTCCACCATTTGTAGACCCGCGTGTGTTTGCGGCCATTGAAACGATATCACCTTCGCTATTTTTCAAAAGATACAACGATTTATTGTTTAAGTGGCGAATACAAAGCTTTTCAATATCTTCGTCTTTATGATTTTGATTAGGAAAACATTCAAAACTAAACCCTTTCACAAAATCGAACACAACATTTTGTTGATCTTCGGTAGCAAGTATAATTTCTAAATTATCTTGAGGCATGAAAATTTTTTTAGCTTCATAAATCCCAAGATGAATATTTAATTTACAAGTTAAAGAATGCTCTTTAAGCCAAATATCTTTAAATAAATTAGCAGTCGCAACTTCCCCAATGACACCTGCAAGAGTGATATTTTTCTCAATTAAGAATTGAACTAAAATTTCAATTGCATGTGGAGGCATAATACTAATGGCCAATGGTTTATTAGCATGAGTTCTTAAAGCACAGCCGACAAGAATGTCGTTTTCAAATAAAGCAAAGTATAAAGGTTCAGTCACTTCAATGTTATTTTTTTGAATGGCACCAACCAAACCTAATTTAAGATTATAAAAACTTTCGTTTTGAATTAGCGTTGCTTCGGTTAAATGTAAAAAGTCATTTACGTTTTCAAACAATCTAACTTTCACTTATTCCTCTTGAGAAGTAATGTAATTTTAATTAACGCAAGTGAGCTACCAAAAGTCTGGTGGAACCTCTAAAAATCGCCTCGAAGAGCTACGGTTGCATAATGAAGCCAAGCAAAGTTATAAACCTTATCATTATCTGCTCCACCTTCAAGCATCCGGTAGCCTGCTAAAATTGAAAAATGTTTTTGATATTTATATTCAATAAGCGTTGATATATCAAAAGCACGCCCCTGAGGAGCAGCCAGGCCATCAAAGTCAAAACGGAAGTTCCAATCTTGACCGAGTGGACGAAGGGCCTGAAAATTTACGAGAGGAACAAAACCAGTATTTTTTTTACTAGAGACAACTCCGTTTTGGCTGAGTTTAACTTCAGCTTCACGAATCTTAAGTGTTCCCCCCACGGCCAATAACCATTCCTGAATTGGCTCAAAATGATAGGCGTAAGTCAGACGATAAGAATTAAATTTATAATAAGCATCAGCAGGACCAGCACTAAAAGTTTGCCCATTAAACAAAACAGTTCCTGGTAACGTGGCCTTTATATTTATTTCAAGTGGAGCGTACAACAAACGAAACTCATGGTGCTGATTAAAAGTTTTTCCTAAATATAATCTAAGGGCATCAAATGGCCCATTGTCGAAATCACTAAGATTTATTTTCGTACCACCATCACCCGGAATGCGCTGATCGTTTCGGCTCTGGTACAGCAAGGCGCCTTCGAGCTGAACAAAAGTGTCACTATCAGCGTATAAATTTAAGCTCACAAGAATCAATAACAAAAAAGATATTTTTTTCATTTCACTACCCTACTATAAAATCATAAATAGAGAAATAGGCTCCAGCAGACTTGACGCAAGTGAGCTACCAAAAGTCTAGTGGAACCTTTTGGAGAAATAGGCTCCAGCAGACTTTGGGGCAATACATGACTGACACAGGCGGGTATTAAAGCCAATACAACCTCTTCTATACATTCAATTTATAGAAATCTTTTTTTTATCCGATAAAAGTCTTAATAAACATTTAGTAAAACTTAGGAATTTTATGGCCCGAAATTTTAATGGATATTTAGCGCTAATTTTTATTTCAACTTTTCATTCATTCTCAATCGCAAATGCGGCTGATTCTAATATATGGGTAACACCTAAATTGTCGGCAATCTACAGGCAAGAAACTGCGGGGTTAATGTTTAAGGCCAATTACAATTCACAATGTCCAAATCTTGCAGTTAAAACTGATATTTATTTTATTGATGATAATGGAATTCCTCAATTTCAAAATAGATGTTTTGCTAATGCTGAAAAAATTAATAATTCTTTTCCTGAACTAGCTTATTGTTATTTTAAAAAACCAATTGCTGCTGGAGTAAGTGCTTCACGAATATTAGTTCGCATGTGGAAGGCAAATTCCAACTGTACACAATATGCTGACGAATTAAATTATATTGCCAATGGATATGTTGATTCATTTCTTACTGGTCAGATAAATAACTCTGTTGCTTTTCGTGCCCTAACAGAAGATCGACTCATCAATGTTGATAAAAATAACTATGCATTAAAAATGGATCGTAACGGTGGAGCAACGTATGAATTCTACAATAAGCGTGCCAGCTCAGTAAGTAATGCCATACACCCTCACAGTGGGGCTGCATTGCAAATCGCCATACATAATCACACTCCGACAGAAAAATTGATGACTGATTCATGTGATCCAAGTCAAGGCTATTGGAATCCTACTCAAGCTGGTTATTACTGTGCAGATTTAAGTGATTCTAGAGAAAATACTTTGTCGAATGCACCGGCTCCAGGATCTGTGTCTGGATTAAATATCTCTTGCGATAATATCCTCAACAACAATTGTAAAACAGCAAAAAACTCGGTCAACTTTAGTCGCCACAGAATGTTCAATTGGGATTATAGTCCCACACACCGCGGGCCATACAACATTGATGACCAAGGATATCTATCACAACTAGTAACAGCAGATGAAAATTTTGTAACTTATGATATTTCATTTGAAAATCGTTGGAAAACTTTCCAAGGACCAATTGAAATCCCTACATTTTATTTCACCAACGTTTATAGAAAATATACTTACAGTCAAAACAACTTAGTTTCTACAGTAAATATTCCAGAGCATCGATCAATAAATCCATATTTTAAAACTCCAGATAACAATATTGAACTAGATTGGATTTCATTTGAAAACAACACCGGTGCAACTAACGACAACTACACCCTCACTTGGTTTTATGACACAGATTTTATAAAAGATAGAGTTCAGTCTGGTTATGCAGTCGTTGAAACAGACGCATTTGGAGCAATCAAGTTTACGAATCAACCAATTTTTAAAGCGAACTTGAATAAAGTTTATCGTTTTAAATATATCGTTTTTCCTTATCGATATAATGAAATGATAGATACTGAATTTGGAAAATTATCTGTCGCAAATTATATTGCAAAATTAAAAATTAAATATGCAGCAGGTCTACCAGCAGGTGCACCAGCTCCAGCACCAGTTCCAGCACCAGCACCAGCTCCAGCTCCAGCTCCAGCTCCAGCTCCAGCTCCAGCTCCAGCTCCAGCTCCAGCTCCAGCTCCAGCTCCAGC
>JAULBY010053694.1:0-11405 GCA_032358315.1 Ophiocytium majus
GTTGTCAGCGGCGGGGTTTCCTCTTGCTAGCACGGGGGGCGTTATGCAATGCACCCGCGTTATACAGAGTACCCAAATTTTAATAGAATACCCCCCCGGCGTTGTCGTCATTAAGGCGCCGTCATCCTCGCGGGGGGGGGTGTACAGGGTCATATGATGCTGCATAACGCCCCCCCTCGTTAAACAAGACCCCCGCGTTATACTCTGTCGGTTACGGTACACACGCTTGTCACGCTCACTGCGGTGTTTTTTTTTGCAACTGTGAAACCTTCACGCGCTGCATCGCGGAGCACAACAAGGTGTCTAAGTAGCATGTGGCGGTGGCGTGTGTGTATATATTATGGGTCACCGCTGATAACGCACTTCGCAGCAGTTCCAAGTATTTTATATGAAAACTCATCTATGAGCGAAAGCTCTAGGTCTCCTCACCGGTAGGGGCCGTCACCCTGGACGGACCCGTGCACAAGGGGTGAACAAGCAAAGATAGCGCCTAATAAGAAGCAGCTGATCTCGCACCTACGGAAGCGTGTATTCCATCATAGAGATGTGGTGCGTTCAAGTGGAGCTGCAGCGCAAGTGGCACGGATTGGAACGCTATATGTGGTACTTCAGCAGCAGAAGTACACAGTATGGCGTATCGCGGGGTTTTTTTCCCGAACGTGAACGAGATATGCTGCGTACCACTAGTATGTGCCATAAAATAGGTTTATGACACACCTGTGTGTACGTTAGACGACGTATTTACATGCGCTGTACGGCGTATAGTGGAAACCTTACTGCATCACCGAGTAAAACAACGTTACTCAGTACAGTTGCAAAAATGCTTAGCAAGATGCTTGTGCGTGTGGTGTGCAGCCCATGCGCTGCTGAGCAGAAGGCGCCCGAGGACGATTGACTACACCGCAGTTTTTTTGGATCCCGCTCACCAAGTGAACGTTGCAGGCGCTGCGCGCCACATGCTGCTGAACACGACGCTTGCATGCGCACCACCTGCTGCTGAGCACCATGCTTGCCCCGCGTGCTGCTGAGCAGACTGCGCCCGAGGACAAGAGAATGACCATTGACTACACGGGCGACACGCTGAGCTCGTCTACGGCGGTGGCGGCGGTGAACCATGACGTGGTGTGCCTCTTTGTCAACGACACCGCGGACAAGGGCGCCCTCATGGCCATCAGCCAGGCGGGCGTTAAAATGATCGCTATGAGGTGCGGGGGGTGTACAGTTGAAGTTGTGAAGTTGAACTTATGAAGTTGAAGCAGTGCACTCGCGATTCAGTGGCGGGTAGTGCCCACCCCGCATGACCCCGCATTCAATCGAGACCCGCGCTAAATCAAACTTCAACACTGCCACACCTGCAGTTGAAAATGTGAAGTTGAACTGTGCGGGGGGTGTGCCGCATACCTTTGAAGTACCTACAAGTACACACATGGGCAGCCTTAAAATTTGGCTCCGGCGTAGGTGGCGGGCTGGACTGTCTGGTGCCACATGGAAGTGGACGATACTGTGTAGGCTGCTATAGTATGTGTGCATAAGTTCATTTCAAGAGTGTTACTTCAAGGAGGCACATGGTTCGGAGTGTAGTAGTATTTTATGTGTCGCTCGACGGTTTGCATGGGCAGCATGGCATGCTGGAACCGTGCGTGTGGCCGACCCCCACGGCACCGTCCTCCGCCCTGTTTTTGTGAAAGAGTGCTTTGCCACCTTGATGTTGTCGTCCAGCCTGCTGTCTTGTTTGAAAACAGGCGCCAAACATGACATGTACTGTGTGCCCCCCAAAATAATGTGCCCCCACGTTGTTTTGTGTTGTCGGCTGCAGTAAATGCTACCGTCGCGTACTTACTTGACTTGTATACTTCAGTAGTACTGAAGCAGTTGTTGGAGTGGCTCCCAGAGCAAGTGCCCCCCCATGCATTTTGCACCTCCAAAACTTACAGCCCGGGGGACTGCTTTGAAGCTAGTCGGTAGCGACTGCTCCACCGGCAGGGGGGGCAGCGCCAGTGGCGAGGCAGCCCTGGATGTCTCTGCTGCTGTACTCAGCCATGTCAAACGCCACTTGCCGCCGACAATGGCTTTCAAACTGGTGAAGCAGTTCAAGGCGCCTTGAAGTTCCTCAACAGTTTGAAAGCCTTTGTTGATGGCTGGTGTTGTCTGGCATAGCTCGGTCCAGTAATGTCCGGGGCCCTCGGCGCTGGTACTGCCAGCCCGCTGCCTCTACAGTGGACGCCTCCCCCCCCCTCCCCACCTCCTGCGCCTGACGGTGCAGCGTTAACATCAACTTGCGACATCAAACTTTCAGTGAATGTTGAAGTTGGTGAGAATGTTGAAGTTTGGGTTATTGAAGTTTGACTTTCTGTGCTGCTGCAGGTTCTGTTGAGCACAGGTGCGCGGGCTTCAACTGCGTGGACATGAAGTTACAGCCCTCATGATTTGTGCAATTGTTGAAGTTTGTGAGCATGTTGAAGTTTTTATTTTAGTCATAGTGACATGAGGGCGTGTGGGCACCGGTGTAAACCAGTGGGTAATTAGGCGTTTGACTGTCCGTGCTGCTGTATGTTCTGCTGAGCACAGGTGCGCGGGCTTTGACCGTGTGGACATGAAGTCACTGCCCTCACAATTTGTGAGAATGTTGAAGTTTGTGTTGTTGAAGTTTGACTGTCTGTGCTGCTATTTGTTCTGCTGAGCACAGATGCGCGGGCTTTGATCGCGTGGACATGAAGACTTCGGAGACGCTGGGGCTCACGGTGGCGCGCGTGCCCGCCTACTCGCCCTACGCTGTTGCTGAGCACGCGGTCGCGCTGCTCATGACCCTCAACAGGAAGCTTTTCAAGTGAGTGTGAGCCACAAATGATAGTTGTTCAAGTACAAAAAGGTACACTGTACTTCTGAAGTACTTTTGGTGTGGGCACGCCTCTGTGTGTGACATTGCGCTATGCCGTCGCTGAGCACCGCGTGCTCAGCGGCAGCGTGGGGCCATGTCACACAGGCACGTGCCCACATGAAAAGTTCTTCGGAAGTGTACTACACTGTACCTATTATGGTAATTCGTGCTGTCATTTACTAGGGCCATGTCAAACTCGCGCGTGCGCACAAGCAAAATGCTTGGAAGTATGCCATTGTAATTGAAGTATACTTCAACAAATATCACCATGTATGGCGCACACTCACTTGAAGAGCTTCCTGTTGAGGTGCTGCGGCGCCGCTCATGACCCTCAACAGGAAGCGCTTCAATTGAGTGTGTGCCACAGATGATAGTACAACTAGTACACTTTTCATGTGGGCACTCGCCTGTGTAACGTGGCGCCTGGCGCTGCGTTGTTGCGCACACGTTAGCGCTGCTCGCGGCGCTCCACAGGCAGTTCTTGAAGTGAGCATGTGCCACAAGCGCACACGATGAATGTATACTTTTGATGTAGACACGCCTGTGTAACATGGCATGCGCCGCTGCTGGGCACATGGTGGTGCTGCTCATGACTCTCTCGCGACTGAGCACCACAGTGCATGTGCGAGCATGTATGTGTACTTGTAGTGTACGAAGTACATGCATGTTTATCTGTCACGTACCGTAGATATCGGGGTATCAGACCACCCCCTGATTGTGTCGCCGAGCGCCGGCCGTCGCTTCCACCAGGGTGTTCTTATTTATTTGGGGGGGGGGGGGGGGGGGGGGGTCTTCTACCACATTGTCCTATTCTGCACTGTATACATCTATATAGAGGTTACCCCGGGTCTTGCTGCCAGATGCCTCTCATTCACTTCACTGGGGGATCCTTATTCGGAGGGGGGGTCTTATACCAGGGGGGGGGGGGGTTATACCCCGATGTCTACGGTACACAGCTCTGGCACGCGGGCCTGTTGAAAGAGTGCCTGCAGCTTTGAAGCTGTGGGGTATGCTAGCTATGCAGCAAGCCCGGCAAGCAGCCCAGTGCCAGCGCTGAACCTCTGAACCACCACTAGCCAGCCGCACAGCCCAGAAGTAGGTGGTCCTCTTGAGTAGACACAGGGCAGGCCAATGCAGGAACCATTTAGAAAAGCTCGACCACGTGTACAGCCTGGCAACACGCTGCTATCTCATACTTGGAAGATCATGAAATACTCCGAAGATTTCCTTGCTACTACGTAGTATGCATGTGTACTTGTTGAAATATATTTCCTTGCGCCCAGGCGAGGACAGAAGGGCAGCAGCAACACAACAGCAGAGCCCACGTCTTTTTCCAGTCACCAACCCGCGTGCTGTTGAGGGGCAGGGTCTGTGTCAGTAGTGATGACATGCGGTTATACACGGGGAGCACATGTGTGTATGTGGTGCTGCCGCGGGTGCGCAATTGGCATGCATAACCAGCACACACCATGGGGACGGCGGCACAGTTCGTGCACTGCATGCACGTGCAATGAGTGCTCAGCAGCGGTGGTGGTGCCGCATGCTTGTGAGAGTAGCTGGACATGGGTCATGCACAATGTGGCCAAAAACATGCCATGTATGCGAGCTACACGGCCCCATATAGCACCAGTGTAGCTGCTCCACGTGGCTTCAGACACAACACACGACGCCCACATTGAGTGGCCGCTATACATGAGCTGTGTGCGGTCGATTCACCAGAGAGATGCCATGCCGGATGTGTCGTCAAAGCCATCCACGTGATTGCACATAACCACCTGGAATTGAGAGTGATGTATAGCAATGGCAGCGTTTCAGTCAGTGCCACGGAGCACCTGGTGACATGACGCATGAGTGTCTGTGGCACCGACCACACGGTGACTGGCTAGTACAGGTCGAGCTTTGCGCAAACAAGTGTGATATTGACTACTGCTGCGGAGCGCAATGGCAGCACGTGCGGTGCGCAAACGGCCGTGGCTGCATGCGGTGCCGTTGCGCGCCACAGCAGTAGTCAGTACCACAGTTGTCAATATCACACTTGTTTGCGCAAAGCTCGACCTGTGCTAGCCAGTCACCGTGTGGTCAGTGCCACAGCCATTCATGCGTCATCTGGTGCTCCGTGGCACTGACTGAAATGCTGCCATTGCTATGCATCACTCGCAATTGGTTATGTGCGGTCACGTGGATGGCTTTGAGAACACATCCGGCCTGGCATCTCTCTAGTGAGTCGACCGCACACAGCGCATGTATAGCAGCCAGTCAATGTGGGCGTTGTGTCTGAAGCCACGTGGAGTAGCTACACTGGTGCTATATGGGGCTGTGTAGCTCGCATACATGGCATGTTTGGCCACACTGTGCATGACCCATGTCCAGCTAGTCACAAGCATGCGGCACCACCACCTCTGCTGAGCACTCATTGCACGTGCATGCAATGCACTAGCTGTGCCGCCCTCCCCATGGTGTGTGGTGGTTATGCATGCCAATTGCGCACCCGCAGCAGCACGCCGCTGCTGAGCAAGTGACGGCGCCGCTCATTTCGCCCAGTGCGTGGGGGTGTTCCAGGTGCGAGTACAGCCGCATTTGGCATAAAGTACTCGGTAAAAAATACTTTTGAAGTACTTTGGAAGTACTACTTCGAAGTTTTTGTATTTTCATTAACAATACTATCTCTTACTACCACTTCATACACAGTAGAGTCTGTGGTACAGCGAGCCTTCTCACTGGCACGCATATGCTTCTTGCGTGTTTTCACTGCGCTCTCCCACTGGAGCCGCGGACCCATACATGGTGGAAGTCGCCGGACCGCTGTCCGCTTGAGTACAGTATCAATTCGATGCAAGGGCATATAAATGACATATGCAAGCACTTTCGCAATACTGGGTCCTTATCATTTAAGTGTAGTGTTTCCAAAGATTGTCTTTCCAATTCATTTACTTGCAAGTGGTAGGGGAGTGCGGCACCGCTCCTCCATGGCACCACCCCGAAGCCCTGTTGGCCGCGGCCGTGGCTGCGGCTGCGGCAGTGGCGGCTGTGACGGCGACGGCGGCGGCTGCAACGGCAACCGGAGGCGGCGACGGTTGGGGCAGCAGAGGCGGCAATGGCTGCGGCAGCAGCGGCGGCGGCGGCAGCAGCGGCAGCTGGCGATGGCGGCAGCGGCGGCGGCGGCGGCGGCGGCGCGCTCCACTTCAACGGCATCCAAGGGACGCGTCGGCTCCTGTGAGAGGTGCTCGCTCGCGGGTGACAAGCGCGGCGACCTTGGCAGTATGCGCGTCGAGGGCATTGAGCACGGCGTTGCCATCCCACATGTTCCTCAGGATACCCCTGATGCGGGCGAAGTGGCTAATGTAGCGGAAGCTGCCAGTAAGTGGAGGCCACGTGGCTGTCCTCGCAGAGCTGCATCTGCTCCTTCCACGGTGCACCGTGGAAGGAGCAGGCGCAGCGCTGGGAGAACCGGCTACATGGCCTCAACTTCCTGGCAGCTGCGGTAGCCACTTCGCCTGGATAAGGGGCATCCGGAGGGACATGTGGGATTGCGTCGCCACCGCCGACGCTCGCACTGCCGCCGCGCTCACCATTCACGAGCCGCCTTCTTCCGCAGCAGCCGACGCGCCGCAGGATGGCACCGTGGAGGAGGGCACCACCGCCGCCGCCGCAGCCGCCGCCGCCGCACCCACCGCAGCGGCAGCCAAGCCCTCCCCCGCAGTGGACGCTGCCGCCGCCGCAGCCGCCGCCGCAGCCACTGTAGCCGCTGTCACTGTAGCAGCAGCAGCTGCCGCCACGGCAGCCGCCGCTGCAGCCGCCGCCGCAGCAGCTGCAGCCGCACCCTCCCTGCACTGGACGTTGCCGCCTCCGCAGGCGCCGCCGCCGCCGTGCCCTTCCAGCCGCGGCTGACGCACCGTCCCTGCGGTACACGCTGGCCGCCGCGCCCTTCCCCCCGCCACGCCGACGTGCCCTAGGATGCCGCCGGGCCCGCGCAGCCCGCGCCTGTCGCCGAAACCAGCCGCGCCAGCCGTCAAAACGATGTTTTGACAGCTGGCGCCGCTGGTCTTGCGGCAGGTGCGGGATGCGCGGGCGCAGCGGTGTCCGGGGAGGCGCATCGGCCGTGGGGGGGGGAAGGGCGCGACGGCAGCTTCGCCCTGACAGTCTCCCCAGCCACAACAACTTCAACTGCGCTGAGCAATGTCAACTCATCTAGGCTCTCCCCACATTCATGGCGCGCTAAGCTACACCACACGCGCGCGGACAGTAACAACCATGGGTCCTAGCCAGGCCTGTGAAAACTCCCGCACTATACTGCGCGCGCCAGTCAACCCTCAAGCGCGCTGACCGGCGCGTGTAGCACAAGGGCTGCTTGCTTCAAACCCATGAGTGTATACTGTATGCACTCCTTGGGCTTGGCTGGCATTTCCCAGCTTCAACAACTTCAATTGTCTGTCCCCAAAACTTCAGTTTGGCTCAGCAACTTCAACTCTCCAAGTTTTCACGGCGCGCTGACCAGCACACCCGTGCGCGCGTGGCACGCCTCCCGCCCAGCCGTGAATATATATACTTCGAGAAGTACATGCTTTCTTTGCTTTTAAATTCATTTTTTACCTGCCGCGCGCCGCTCTCCAGGGCCCTCCCGCGCGTGAATGACTACAACTTCACGCTGGACGGCCTCATGGGCTTCGACCTGCACGGCAAGAACGTGGGCGTGATCGGCACCGGCAAGATCGGCGTGTGCCTGTGCAACATTCTCCTGGGCTTTGGAGTGAAGCTCCTCTGCTATGACCCCTACCCTAACAAGGACCTGGCATCCCGCGGCGGGGAGTATGTCGAGCTGGACACCGTGTGGGGCACCTGCGACGTCGTGTTCCTCATGACGCCGCTGATGCCCGCCACGCACCACATCTTCAACTCCGCGGTGAGTGCCTCGGTTCTGAAATACCCAAGCACTTCCAGTGTTGAAGTTGTGAAGTTGAAGTCTTTGGGTCTGGGTGTGATGCATTTGTCTCCATGACGCAGCTGCTGCCCGCCACTCACCACATTATCAACTCCTCGATGAGTTTTGTGCGGTCCTGTGAACACCTGGAGTGTACTTGTGTCGAATTCTTCCTCACGACACCGCTGCTGCTGCCCGCCACGCACCACATCTTCGGCTCGCTGATGGGGCTACCGCAAGTGTCCTGTATGTTCAATGGTATTGTTATTGAAGCTTGTATGTCAAGAAATTGGCATGTGGGCACGGCTACACTACAGAATCTGTGGATAAGGGGTCGACCCCACAGCCTGCCCAGCGGCTGGCAAAGAGGAAGTTGCTTCATCTCTGCCGCTGTCGCTGCGCGTTTGCCCGATCACCAGGCGCTGCCCACCGGCTCTTGAAGTTGAACTTGTGTTACCTGCTGCCGCTGTCGCTCGCCCACACCAGGTGTTGCCGAAGCTGAAGAAGGGCGTTCTGCTCATCAACACGTCGCGCGGCGGCCTCATCGAGACAAAGGCGCTCATACAGGGCCTCAAGTCCGGCGCCGTGGGTGGCGCGGGCCTGGATGTGTACGAGAACGAGGTGAGGCGCACCACAAAAATTATCTGCAAATTACCGGTATTAATTATACTTCAAGTATACAACAGCGGTGGGCGCGGCTCTCAAAGTGGCCTTGTTTCGATTGTTGGGACTGTGCACGCCCGCAGCGGCCGCCCATCTTGTTCTTGTATTGCTAGGGTTCTCAAGTTTTTGCAGCTAAATGAGTACAGGATCCATGGTGGAAGTATTGGGCTGTTTCGATGGGAACATGCTGAGTGTGTCTCACCAAAACGCGGCGCGGCCCTCACTGATGCCCTGCTTCGACTTCAGGGACTGCGCACGCCGACAGTGGCCGCCCATCTTGCTATAGCGTGCCGCTAAATGAACAGAAACCATGTAGAAGTGGTATGAGGGTTTGAGGTGTCGGGCTTGATGTTTATGAGAACGAGGTGAGGGGCACCACACACATGGCGCGCCTCCTCCCGCCAAAAACCTTGCCGCACCGTGTGTGTCAACCTTGTACTCACGTGCGTTTCAAACTGCGGGGGCGCGCTTCTCATACTACTGCACTAATACCTAGTAGTAGTACTGTAGTACTACAGTAGCTCTTGTCTACGATGTGGCGATGTGTGTGCAAGCAGTGCGTCCCAACTAAACTTTGTGAGTGCGTGAGGTGACGTGGCGCCGGGCGCCGGGCACGGCGCTTCATGCGCAATGGCAGCGCACACCAGCGGCCGCGCGCTGCCAAAAAGGCGGTCCTGCCCGGCACTGTTGTTGGTCTCCCCTGTTTCAAGTATGCACTGGTAGAGCCACTGCAGCGCTGCCGCTGCAACCGCTGCTGTAACCGCCCCTGCCGCTGCTGCCGCCGCTGCCGCCGCCCTCCTGCTTCTGCTACTACCGCCGCCGCCGCTGCCGCCGCCGCCGCTGCTGCTGCCGATGCCACCGCCGCCGCTACTGCTGCCGCCGCCGTCATCGATGTTGCTGCTGTGGATTCCATGTGTGACATAGGCTGGGTACTTCTTCCGCGACTACTCTGATGCAGTGCTGGCGGACGACACCCTGGCGCAGCTGCTGTCGTTCCACAACGTGGCCCTGACTGCGCACCAGGCGTTCTTCACCCAGGCGAGGCTCGCAGCTCCAGCGCCGTCTCATTTATATACTTCAACAAAGTATTCAAGTATTTCACAAGCAGTCGCCTGGGCGGGAACCTTGGGTGGTTCAACACAAGTGTGGCGGGGAGCTACTTAGGGAGCCGCTCAAATGAAAGTATACAAGTCAGGTACCTTCACTGATGTACCCTACCTGTTGCCATAACGTCAACAGGCGTGGGGGGTAACTGGCTCCCGGAGGCACCCAACACATGATCAAAGTTTCAGCCCCGTGCGAACGCTTCAGCACATGACAGTGGTCGTATGCGCCTAGGCAGGTGTATTGTTTGCACGCATGTGGGCGTGCATGACCCCTGGAGGTACAATGAATGCCGGTGTGTCGCGGCCAACTGCCCATATGGGGCCACGTGCACATGCACGCTCATGGCTGCGCGCTGTCAGCAGCAAAAAGTGCGGCACACGCCCCTGCAAGGCACCGTGCGTGTGCGTTCAGATGCATCGTCAGTGTGGCATATCGCACAACGGCAACTTGACTGACCATGTGAGAACAAACTGGAACGTATTTCAAAAGGGCACAAATATATTTGACGCTTCAACTTGCTTTTTTTATACTTGAAAAGGGGGAATAGTATATACTGCCGGTCCTGAAGTACGTATACTTGATCCCGATCAGTGTGTAATGGCACACAAGGCCAGTGCTGCAGCTGCCGCTCACACTGTGATTCCGTGCGCTGCCGCCATGACTGTCAGGACGCCGTCAACAACATTGTGGGCACCACGCTGGACAACATCAAGCTGTACATGGAGGGCAAGGTCGGCCGCCAGCACCCCAACAGCATCTACACCTGAAACCTCAACATCTCAACTTCAACTTCCCCACACGCCGACGCACACGCTCATCTCCACGCGCCAACCTCAACCCCTCCTACTTCAACATCTCAACTTCAACTCTTCATACCACCACTTCAACAGTGGCATAGGGGCATGCCCGCGGCCGCGGCGCTCGCTTGCGCGCCGTGATTTTGACAGCCTGCCAGGGTCACTGCGGTCCCAGCGATTCCCGAGAGCAGCTCTGCCGCGGGAAAAACAGCGCTGCTGCAGGGACCGCCGTTTTGTGCAGGGCTGGCTGGCGGATCGGCCGCTCTCTGATGGCGCCGCAGCGGCACCGCGAGCGCATGCACTGTTGATGGTGTGCTGCGGCGGCGGCCACTGAAGCGCTGCCCGATGGCACTAGCTCCCGTCTCTCTCTCGCTCTCTGTGCGACCACGCCGTTGGTCGATTTAGCCGCGCGCATGGCGTGATGCCGCAGGTGCTTTTTTTATTACGCGTAAAGTAGCTGCGGTAGGCGGCGGCAGCAGCGGCTGCGGCAAGCAGTCCTGGGCATCTATTTTCTTGGTAATAGGAGACTGTGTCTCTTGCGCTCCCCGGCACTGTGTACTGCGTGCGCCCGTGCCCTCACCGCGTGCGTGTGTTTTTTGGGTGGTGCAAGGCAAGCAGGCGCATGTGCTGCTGCTGAGCGCGTCTACCGGAGCTCATGGGGTTGCTGCTGCTGAGCACTGTGAGCCTGAAACTCGCTCGCGCGCATCCCAGGTTTTTGTTGGGCAATTCACACATTGCACTTGTGTGACCAGGTGGGCAAATCACCCACGGCCTTTGGCGTGGCGACTTGCCCCAGCCACGGCAGAATCTGGGCTTTTTTTACTAGGCATGTTGAACATGGCGGCATGGCGGTGAGCATTTAAAGCCCAGCGGCACCAGACCAGGACTACATCTTCGAATTTCGAAAGCGCGCAAGTGCAGAAACCTGTGCCGGCATTTATGGGGACTGCCACATTAAGTAGTAGTTCCCAGTCTGTTTTTCGCTACCTGTCTGATTTCCTGGTCACACGCACCGTGTGCAAAGGGCTTTCCGCGCCCTAAG
>JAULBY010053705.1:0-11405 GCA_032358315.1 Ophiocytium majus
AAATGTGGTCACACACATGCAGACTCAAGGCTTCTGTGGCACTGAGCCAAATGTCATGTGGTGGCAACAAGTGCTTTCTAATCTCTTCTTCTGATAACCCTGTACACAACTGATAGTGTGCTGACATGCGTTGTTGTGTGAGTTCAAACTCGCGCATGGTGGCAAACAGTTCATGTGCCTTGCCTTCATTGCTCCAACTGAATTGATGGCTCAGTATTGAAGTATTGGGTGTGAGCACACGTCGGCCTGGGGTGCCAGAAATGAAGATTAACAGCCCAGCGCTGGCTATCATGCCCAGCCCCACAGTTTTGATTGGTATGGGACTGCTACGCATTACATCTATCAGGGCAAAGGCAGCACCCATATCGCCACCTGCCGAGCAGATCATCAACAACAATTCTTTGCGTTTCTTTTTGACCACATAGTTTTCATGCAAGATCCATTCCACAATGGGTGAAATGTTTTCGTCGTTGACTTCGCCCATGAAAACGTACATGCCATTTTCTTGCAGAGCCTGACTGTGGGTTTGAACTGTTTCGGTTTCTGTGGTCATATAAAAGAGGAAAAGCGACCCGAAGGTCGCTTTTATTTATACGCCGTTTTTGGGTTATTGGGCGTTTTTGTCCAACTCAGTGAATGCTTCTCCACTGCGTTGTTCTGCACGTTCACGCAATTTCATCCGGTCTTTGCGTGTTTGCAGTGCATTGGCATCACCTGTGGGCAAGGCCAACAGCACATAAGTGCGGAAGCGTCCACCTTCTGAAATGCGTTTAACTTCTTTGATCTCAGTGCCTGTAATATCTACACTGGGACACATTGACTTGATGGCCAATTCTGAAATTTCAGCACTGGCTTCTGTGGTGTCCTGCATAAACACCTTGGCTTGTTGACTGACTTTACCGCCTGCTGCCATACAGATCTTGCCGTATGCAAACAGTTTGGCTTTGTAGTCTGCCATGCTCATATCTGTGCTCACTGCCGAACCATTGGCATATACAGCATTGTTACTAACAGGCACCTTGGTCATCCACTCAGGAGCCTGAGCAATGGACTTGTTGACCTGTGCCTCACGATCAATCTGGCTCACTGCGGCACGATTATCGTAGGTCTCTGAGGGCAACACAGGACCTGTACTCACAGGAGTTTTAGTTGAACTACACGCCACAAGAGCCACCAAGGGCAAAATCGCAAATACTTTCTTCATGATGTTCCTTTGAACAGTTTACAATAACACAAGTTTAACACACCGTGAATAATTGGTCAACTACCATTTATCCACCACAACCCATTTTGAATCATGGATTTTGCAGATCACTCCTTGAAAGGTGCGCACATCTGATTGGACGTATGCACTGTCCAAAAAGTATCTGCAAGGTGCGCCATTATGCCAAAATTCTCGAGGAAAGTCTGGGTGCGGTCTGAACTGGTGCAGTTCGGCCACAGTTCCAGGATTGGTACTGCGTAGTGCATCCAAGTCTGGACGATCCGTGCATATCATTGTTTTTTCACTAACTGTTTGAAGTTTTCCTACCCGTTCACGCACCTCATCTTCGGCACGTCGGACTGCTACAGTACAGGCTTCTTCACGGGGTCGGTCTCCGGCCCACTCATATTCGCCATGAGCACTGTGCCAATCTGTACCAATGCGTACACGGAATGTGACCATGCACTTTTTTCCGTTATTGATGCTGGGCACAACCTCAGGTGTGATCTTGCTACGTTCAGAGATGGTCACTGCTGAACGGCTCACTGTGCGATCTTGTAGCACACATTCAGACGCCAGCACAGTGGCAGGAATAAGTGCGAGGGCTAGTAGTTTTTTCATGAGTATGGCTTGTCACAATACGACAGTTGATGAAGGAGAAAATTGATCTGGGTGTTGATGTCCCCATATTTTACAGTAAATGGATTCAACTTGTTCCAAGCAATTTCTTCTTGAGTAGGACGCATGCTCTCCAGCAGAGCACGTTGTTGCCCTACAATTTTGCAGTCAGGTTGAAATCGATTCAAGTCTTGTGCAATGGGTTGAGCAGTTGGTGTGCCTGTGGCACATCCACTACACAGGCTGACAGTAATAACGCAGGCTCCAAATACGCGAGCGAATTTGTCCACGGCTTCTAACATAGTCTTCCTTTGATTCCAAGGCTTGCTGGGGGATTGAGGCTTGGCGGTCAAGCCAAGTTATTAGAGAATTCTTGTTGGCACAGTCATTAGGGATGGTGCTAATGTCCAAGGGCGGGCGGTAAGGCTGGCTTGCACAGCCCACCACAGCCGCGGTCAATAACACTGCTAACAGTTTATTCATCACGGTTCCGATGTTTGACTTTGCGGTTGTACACTGTCCGGTTCTGCTCAACTTTTGGCTTGAACGGAGTGTCGCGACTGTACAACTCCACCGCACGTCGGCGTTGGCGAGGAAGTTGTATAGTGAAGCTCAGTGTTTTCATGTTGTAATTATAGCAGAATGATCTTTTTTGGTCAAATGGGACGTTCACCATGAGGTACAGCTTCTGCATACCATTTGATAGCATCTTCTTTGTTCATGGGTTCAGGAAGTTCGAACATAGTAACTTCAGCGTTGCCTGTTTTTTCCAATGCCTTTTTACGGCTAGAAAAATTAGAGAATCTGAACTTGACCAGTCCGGGTATTTTAACACCATCGGTGCGACGAGAGGTTCCGATAAATTTCCAAAGTCTAGTATCCATTTAGGACTCCTTGTTAGTTAAACAATGCTCATATTATAACAAATTGGCAATTATTGGTCAACCTTGATCAATAACTTTGGTGGCTGTGACCAATACGGTATACCACGGTGCCACGGGCAATGTCATCCTCGTCACCTTCCATGGTATATGCTTCTGGCAAGCCCACTCGGGCCAACTCACCATAACTGTAATAACCGCTTTCAGTCACTACCAATTGTGCGTCTGGGGGCAATGCGCTCAATGCCGCCATCATGTCTGCTACTGTTACGAATGCTTCCATTTTGTTCTCCTTTTTTGTTTTCATGTCCAAATTATAGCAGATCGGCAAATTCTGGTCAAGAAAAACCCTGCGCTAGGCAGGGTTATTCAAAAAGTAGTAATTGAGTATTACTTTTTAACAGCGGCTGGTTTGAATGCGTCAGCATATTTGGTGAAGTCAAACTTCATTGCTTCCTGCACTTTTTCAGTGGTAGCACTGGCCATGGTTGTGGTGATATCCAACACTGCCTTGGCAGTCAATTTGGCAGTTTCGCTTTGAGCATCGATCATTTTGATCATGGGCTTGGCGATTTCTTCGTTGGTGACCACAGTGTTGACAAAAGTTTTTTGTGCAGTTTGCACAGCTTCGATTACAGAATTGAACATGTTTTTCTCCTTAAATTAAGCAAGTTCTAGAACACAAGACCCGAACCATTCAGCGTCTTATGTTTCTATTGTAGCATTATTTATTGTGCGTTGCAACATCATTTTACTTTTTTGGCGAAATTAGTGACCAAATACTAAATAATGTTGTTGAACAATATAAAGGAATTGACATGGAATGGAAAATTATAACCGGGTACCCAGATTATGCTGTAAGTGATAATGGACAAGTTAAATCTTTAAGGTATGACAAAATACTAAATCCCGGTACAAGCAGTAATCAATACAGGTATGTTAATCTGACAGAAAACAAATGTAAAAAAACCACTGCTATTCATAGACTCGTAATTGAACATTTTGGTCCTCAATGCCCAGATGTAAAATTTGTAGTTGACCACATCGATGGCAACAAAGTGAATAATCATATTTCCAATTTGCGATGGGTATCTATTGCAGAAAACACACGTAGCAAACATGGAAAAGACTACGAGCGGGCAAGGACTAAAGAACTTAGAGCACAAGGGTGGACCATGCAAAAAATTGCCACAGAACTTGGAGTAAGTTTAGGATTTGTGCAAGACAGCATACATCGCCACTAAATATTTCATAGGAGATTTACACATGGAAATTATTATCGCATTGGCAGTTTTGGGATTGGCAGCATATTGGGTCTATGACATGAGCCAAAAGAAGAAAAACACTGAAAAAGACAAACTTTGGCCTTTTGGTGAAACACTATCCGAGGGCAAGATTCACGTCAAGCCTGCTGATGTTGCACCCGGCAAGTCAGCAGAAGATCGAGTAGAAGCGCCTGCACCAGTTGTGACCAACAGCACCCCTGCAGACAATGTGCCAGTTGCCAAAGACAAACCTGCCAAGAAGCGTCAATTTGTAAAGAGAACTGATGCCGCTGAGCCAGCCAAAAAGCCAGCAGCCAAACCAGCAGCCGCCAAACGAACACCTGCTAAAAAGAAATCAGTTTAACAGCATGCGGGCTAGGCCAACTGAGTCTATTGTTACCAATAGCATGTAGTTGGCCAGCATGCCAAAACTCTTTCGAGTCCAGGCAGCCCAAGCATACATGGAACAACCAAGAATCCAAATAGGATACATGGCCAGCAAGGGCGGGGTAGACACAGTAAGTGCCATGGTAATCGAACAGCCAATGCTTATGGCCCAGGCCAATAACTCAACCGCAAACCTGATACGATTAGTGCGATAGTCGTGTTGTATCCACTTGAAAATGTCACTTAATATATTGTTCATATAATTGTTCACTGGCAAGATTCTTGCCTTTGGCCTCTACTTGTATGTCCCACTGGTCTGCAAACGTCAGCGCCCAGTCATTCACAGCATGGTTCCACATGAAGTCGCTGTGAGCTCGGAGTTTTTGTTTCTTAAACCCTCGATCAAGAAGTTCAGCCAGATCGGGTCGAACTCCATTATCGTGACCAACCAAAACGTCTTCACGACTAACACTGTAGTGAAGAGCAGGACGAACACCGCGCCAAGACTCCACGACACGCTGTGCCCTAGAGTCTTTAGGGGTGATGTATTCACCGGAGTTGATCCAGTGGTGATGGAGGTCCAACGTAATAGCAACATGCTCAGCCACAAGCAAAACAGTATCCAAACCATTTGATATCTCATCATTCTCGATAGCGATTAAGTTCCTGGCCTCGGGTGTGAGTCTACCCAGAGTGCGTAGGAATTTCTCAGGCCCGCCTTTGCCCGACAAATGCACATTGATCTTGAAACCATGATCATGCCATGTTGCACCATAGCCCATCCAACGTGCCATGTCTGCATGATACTCAAATTCTAATATACTGCGTTCTACAATTTCGTCACTCTCACTAGCCAGCACACAAAACTGGCCAGGGTGGAACGATATGCGCACACCCAATCGTCTTGCAGTTTCACCCACAGGGGCAAAGATTTTTGCACAGTGATCTTGGATTTCTCGGCGTTGCCACCAGTCAATCCATGACGGTTCAGTGTAACCTTGTAGCATTTCACTGCCCAGGCGCACCATTCTGCGTTCGGGCGGCAGTGTGGCCACACGCTCAATCAGCTTGACGGCTGCACTAGCATTGTGGTTCATAATGTCCCACTGACGTTGTTCGGCTTCACCTGCGTGTTCACGCAGCCACCTCATAGTAGTTGATCTGCCGTTTAAGTCACGGTCCACTGCATTGACCTTCATGCCGCCAGTTTCACTGGGGTCATTGAGCCACTTGCAACAAAAGCCAATTCTAGGTGTAGTCATGTGTGTATTATACATGAACAGCCTTTATTGGTCAACTGGATTGTCGTTCCAAATCTAAGGTAACACAGTGGAATCCACCACCCAAAGTACGACTGTGGCGTAATTCCAACGGAATAACTGTGAAGTTGCGTTGTTCCAACTGAGCAATTAGGTCAGGTTGGTTCTTATCCATAATCACTGTATCAGGATCTACAGCCAGCATGTTCATGCCAACCCATTTTGATGCATACGGATAGTCATGGAATCCTTGTGCTACAACATCATCTACATAGATTTTGTCCCAGTCACGGAATACTTCAGGACAATTGGCTTCATTTACTCGGGTGCCATTCAACAGCACCAGGCCTTCACGTATGGGCACAATGGTTGAGTCAATATGCACACCTGCATAGAAGTTGCACATCTCTATTTTAACATCTGGAAACTGTTCACGCAACCAATTCAAGGCAGCTCGATTACCGCCTGCTGATTCCAACACCAACCAATCATCATTGAGCCTGCACACATTGGCCGCTTCCAGTATCATGCCTTCGTTTCTGGGCATGTGCAAGTAGTGTTCGGCTTCGTCAATGATGTCATAGTAGCATTGTGCTTCCATGTCCCTGCAGGGATACATCATCACAGGGTTCACAATGGTGCTACCATACACTAGCAATCGGTCTCTTGGGCAGTAGGCACTGAGTCCATCATGTGTTTGAAAGTTCAAGCAAGGATCAGGACGTTCTACTACCACTCCCAAGTCTTGTAATGTTCGAGTTAATATCTCAAGGTCTTCATTGGCTTCGTCAATGATCCATTGTGGCACAGGACCGCTGGGCACTGGAGTTTCTTTCCAAGTGGTCTTTTCGCCTTCGTTTTTGAACACTGGATCGTTTACAGGCCAATTGGCGGTGTCGGCACGACCCACCACAATGCGTTTCAGTGGATCCCATTCGTTGTATGTTGAAATCATACGTGTCCTGTTATTTGTAGTGTGTATCGGGGCTCGGGCCCAATATTGGCAGCCATGTGTGGTGCGTTGTACATCCATTCAACCACATCTCCGGCTTTCCACTGTGTAAACGGTGCTTGAGCACCTTCGAAATAATGACCTGATCGCCAGTCATCCAAGAACACAATGGCTCTACGTATGCGGTGTTCTTGGCCTTGTAAATTAAACAATGTGATGTATCTCACATACAGGTCCTGATGCATGGGCAACACAGTACCAGTGTTCATTCTATAGTAACTGGTGCCTATGTCCCGCCAGCCCATTTCGGTATAGATGTCTATGAATGTTTTGTTCCATCTAGGCTGGACACCACGCATGTCGCACATGTCTCCAGTGAACTGGTTGGCGTAGCCTTGATTGGTCCAAAGATCAACACTGACTGGATCATTAAACGGTTCATTTACATAATCCAATCGTGTGTATTCATCATCCCAGAACACTGGGATGTGATACTTAATGAACTCGGGTGTTACCGTAGTGGACAACTTCTACCTCAGGGGTTGACTTGAGTTTGCGCCATGGATCAACAATGATGCTGCCGGGCTTGATGTCACAGTAGGGCTGTGTGTCTAGTTGATCACCTGTGTATTCATAAGTGATCTTGCGGTTGTGTGCCCACAAAAAAATTGCAGGTGTGTCTACATTAGCAATCACGTTGGTGGGATCATCTGCTAGTGGGTCAACATATACTACCCGGCGGCCTTCTTGTTCAATGTAGTGGCCAACAAGTGTTGAGTAACTACCAATACAGTATTCCACATCAGGCTTGTAGGCTTTGCCGTGAATTACGATGGGCAAGTTGTCGTGCATCACACTCAAGTCCAACAAGTACATGGCCAAGTTCTTGGCCTGCACTTCACGTGCATGCATCACTGTGTCAAACAAGTCATATCCAATGTTGTATTCCTTGGCCAACCAACGCAAGGCAATGTTGTCACGCGGATGGCAAGCACCTGCATCGCCCATGCCTGCTGTCATGTATTTTGGTCCCATGATACGCATGGTGCTACGTGCCAGGGCATCTGTCACAACGTCCACGTTGATGTTGCCAATGCGCAGGGCAAAGTCTTGAATCATGTTCACAAGACCGACCTTGGCACTAATGAATGTGTTGTAGAAAATCTTGATGGCTTCACATTCGTCCCAGGTGCCAATCTCATAACGTGGATTGTTTTGCATCACAGTTTTGTACAAGTCAATCAGTTCGCCTGCTAATGCATTGGGGTTGCCATCTTCTGTGCCAATCATGACCATTTCAGGATTGACCATGTCCCACTTTACTGAACCCATGGCAATCAAGTAAGGGTTGTACAAGAACTGATGTTTGCTATCCAGTAATGGATAAAAATGTTTGCGTGTGGTGCCTGGCAGCACTGTGGAGATCAACACAACTTTCTTGGGAGTAGTTGCGTACTTGTTGACGTTTTTAATAGCGTCGATTACTGCATCGTGTCCAAAGTCACGTGGTTCCATGTGTGAGCTGGGCACTGATCCATCATATCCTTGTGCATGTGGCGTGGGCACAGCAATAAAAATCCATTCGCTTTCGTTTACCAATTCGTCAATGTCACAGACTTTTACTGAGTCGCTTGAACGTGGGTAAATATCGTAACCACGCACTTCATGCTTTTCAGCCATGACTTCTGCACAATCGAGACCCAGTTTGCCGATCCCAATAAAACCAATTTTTTTCATATGAGTGTTCCTTTAGACAGATTATATCACTATTTGGATGACTGTGTCAACCATGATCTACTAATTTATGGCTGGATGCCGCATGGCTCAAGAAAACTTGAAGACTTTGGATTTTTGTTTGATTCAATAACTCCCGAAGAATGGATAACCTTGAGAGCCGTATCCACAGCACAAGAATTCAAGTCCATCGCTTTGCGTAACGATCATGCCGTGACAGTTTGTCATGATCAAGAACCATTGGATTTTGATCGATATTCGTTTGCAGATTTCCAAAGTATTATTAAAAAACAACATCAAACGTATAGCGAAACATTACAAATTAAAAATTTTGACAAACAATCAGTTGTTGATTACTGTGCCCAATTGGGACTGAGAGGGATGACTATTCCAATGAACCATTATGATCAAACACTTTTGTTGCACTCTGAACAGCGTAGCACACATGTTGATCAATTTCAACAGCAAGGGTATGTACCAGTGTACTACTGGAGCCATGGTATAATTGCACACGATTGGTTTAGATATGCTAATCACGACCCAGCATTGAAATTTGATCCAAATCAGATCACGCATGATTTTTTAATTTACAATCGTGCCTGGTCCGGCACTAGAGAATATCGATTGTGTTTTGCTGAACAAGTAATAGAACAAGATTTAACTCGTCATTGCAAAATGTCGTTCAATCCATATGACACTGATCATTACAGTCAACATCAATTTGTCAATCCTGATTTTAAAATTACCAATTTTAATTTACACGACTTCTTTCCAGAGAACACACACCACTCTGCTGCCAGCGCAGATTATTGCAGTAAAGACTACTCCAGTACTGGAATTGAAGTGGTATTAGAAACTTTGGTGGACGACTCGCGATGGCACTTGACCGAAAAAGCATTGCGACCCATAGCATGCGGGCGCCCATTTTTGTTGATAGCCACCCCGAACAGTTTGCAATACTTACAGCAGTATGGTTTCAAAACGTTTACAGGACTGATTGATGAAAGTTACGACACCGTTCAAAATCCAAAACTACGATTACAGGCTGTAATCAAAGAGATGTGCAGGATTGCTGCTCTGCCGCAACAAGAAAAAATTCAGTTGTTCTTTAAACTGCATCAAGTTGCTGAACAAAACAAACATCATTTTTTTAACAATTTTTTTGATCAAGTCAAACAAGAATATATCAACAACATGGATCATGCAATAACTACGATGAATCAACACAAGACTGGCAAACACAATCGTGCTATAAGTCAATTACTGCAATAACCAGGAGTTTATATCGCAAACGCACACACTAAGTATTTTAACCTGCAAAGGAAACCGCAATATGAGTTGGTTTAAACGAGCACCACGAAGAAACGAACCCCAAAAACCCCACGTGTATCATCCTCCCCAAACAACTCCTGCCGCCGAGCGCATGTTAGAAGAAGCCAAATCAACTGGTCCTACTAAAAAGAACAAACAAGTCAAGAAACTGTAACAATACTGTAACATCTTTGTGTTTAAATAATTTGTGCATCGCACATTCACAAAGGAACAAACACATGAAAAAAATCTTAGCAGGTATTGCGGCATCATTGTATTTGATGAGCCCACAAGCAAATTCAGAGACAATCACAGGGGCAGGCGCAACCTTCCCCTTTCCCATTTATAGCAAATGGTCAGAAGTGTATCAAGACAAAACCAAAATACAGTTAAATTATCAAAGCATTGGCAGTTCAGGTGGCATCAAACAAATCAAAGCAGGCACAGTGGATTTTGGTGCAACAGATGCACCACTCAAAGGTGATGAATTGACTGCCGCAGGTCTAGTACAATTTCCCACAGTGCTGGGCGGAGTGGTTCCTGTAATTAATGTAGAAGGTATTAAACCTGGTGAGTTACAATTAACTGGTGAAGTCCTGGCCAAGATCTTTGTCGGCCACATTGTGAACTGGAATGACAAAAGAATACAAGACTTGAATCCAAAATTAAAATTAACTGACGCAACCATCACTGTTGTTCATCGTGCAGATGGGTCTGGTACAACATTTATCTTTACAGACTACTTGAATGAAGTTAGTAAAGACTGGGCTGCCAAAGTTGGCAAAGGTGCCGCTGTTAAATGGCCAGCAGCCAGTTCAGTAGGTGGCAAAGGCAATGAAGGTGTTGCTGCTAACGTAGGTCGTGTTAAAAATAGCATCGGCTACGTCGAGTATGCCTATGCCAAGAAAAACAAGATGACTTATGTTAAACTGCAAAATCGTAATGGTAAATACGTAGAGCCAGATGATGTGACATTTGCAGCAGCGGCTGCAGGCGCAGACTGGTTTTCGACTCCGGGCATGGGCATCAGCCTTGTGAACCAAAAAGGTGATCAATCCTGGCCTATCACAGGTGCAACATTTATCCTGATGTACCGTGAACCCAAAAATTCCAAAACCAGTCAAGAAGTTGTAAAATTCTTTGATTGGTCATTTGCGAATGGTGGCAAATTGGCTGCCGACCTTGATTATGTTCCACTGCCACGAGCAGTGACAGATCGCATCCGCAATGATGTTTGGACACAAATCAAGAAATAAATTATGCAAGGTTGACAAAACTACATAATATGTTAAACTAGGAAAGTAAATGAAAAAAGGAGATTCTATGAAATTTACGAAAATTGTTCTTGCCGCATTGTTGGCAGTTGGTGCTGCCACAGCACAGGCACAGGACGCACCTCGCAATACAGAATTGTATGGCGTTATTGGTGTTGGCGCAGTCAGCGGCAGCGGTTTTGGTTCCAGCAATCAAGACTTTGTAGGTGTAGGTGAACAACTGCACAACAGCAATCGTTTTGGCTTGAAAGGTTCACAGGACCTGGGCGATGGTTTCAAGGCCAATTTCCAACTGGAAGGTAACTTCAGTGCTCGTACTGGCGCCGCTGGCAAAGACTCCGGTGCAACAGGATCAGGTTCAAGCACATTGTTTGACCGTGAAGCCAATGTGGCATTGAGCAACAAAACACCTTGATTTGCCCAACTTGTTAAATTGCCATGACTAGGAATGGTAAAGCCAATGTCAGATCTCAGTTCTTTATAAATATTTGCTAGTGAAGGAGGGGTTTTAACGCCATCA
>JAULBY010053716.1:0-11403 GCA_032358315.1 Ophiocytium majus
TATCCGACAGGGACATACGGACAGAGGCATTGTTGCTGTCTGCTGTGTGTGCCCTTGACGTGGCTGTGTCACGTCACGGTCGGGGCTGCAGAAGCTCTCCCTCTCGTGGTTAGACCAGGCGCTGCAGCAGCTGCCACTACAGCTGGTGGAGTTGGACCTGGAGTGGACTGAGCATGCCCTGCCGCCCCTGCCGCCCTCCCTGCGGCGCCTGTGGATGTTAGGAAACACCGTTATCCCTGTGCCGCCCCTCTCTGAAGGCCTGCAGTCGCTGCAGCTGGTAGGCAGCTTTCAAATTGAACACCCCCTGCCGCAGCTGCCGCGTTCCCTGCGCCGCCTACGGCTTGGCGACTGGCACTTTGGCAGTGACATAGTGTTGCCAGATGGGTTGGAGGTGCTGTACCTGACCACAAACCAGACGCTGCTACAAACGAACTGCCGCATGCCTGCGCTGCCCGCCAGCCTCCTGGAGCTGGCGTGCTGGGTATGCTTGGACGCTTATGGCCGCGTGCCCAGCCCGGAGGTGCACCTGGATGCGCTGCCTCCGCGCGTGACCAAGAGGGGCTGGATGGTGTGAAACTACGCTGTGCTGTGCCCGCAAGTGTGAGCACCCTGCATACTGGAGATCAATTTGATGCCCCTGGGCTCACATTTGAAAGTGGGCGGCACCCATTGTGCTTTCAGGTCGGGCTGACGTACGCCCCTTATTGGGTGGCGCGGGGCGAGTGACAGGTGCCCTGCAGTGCTGCCGATTGGCACTTCAGCGCGCAGCAGCGCACTTGGCGGTTAGCCAGGGGTGTGGGTGCCAAAACGTGCAACAGTGCGTTTTCCTGCTGTGTAACCACCCAAGCCAAGCCTGTGAGCGCATGACGGCTGCTCAAGCCAAGTGCATAGTGTTTGGTTATGCAGCAGCCACGCACGCAGTACCTGTGCCCATACCACCATGTGCACACAAAAAAAGACTTTGGGTACATTGGAGAGCGCATGTGGTTTCATGCCTTGCCAAGCTTGGTGCTTGCATTGCGGTGTGTGGCTGTGTCCTGCAGTTGCATTCGTGTGCTCTTCAAGTCTGGTTTGTCTTGTTAGAACTTGAATACCATCCGCAGTCTCATTGGAATGCCATGGCAACTTGCAGCGCTCGCCTAGGCTAGCTACCTCTCTTTGCTGTACCACATGTGGTGGTGCCTAGACAGTGTACCGTACCAGCAATGTTTGGGGTGAGTAAATGCAGTGGGCAGAGTTGGGGGTGGCAGGGCGCACACTCGGCAGCAGGTGCGTATGATAGAACTTCAATTGAAATATGCTTGCAGCAGTGGAACTGCCAAGCCTAGGTTTATTTGGCTCGTGCTTCCTTGAGTCAATGCAAGCTCATAGAACGTGACTGTATGCGACCAACCTTGGGTGCATGTGCCCGCACCGCACAAACGTAATGCAACGCTTTTGCAACTGGCAATATCACCAATGACAAGTTACATGAAATTACGGGGCATGTCCATCAGCTACACTGCGGCACGCATGTGCATCATATTGTAGGCTTGAGGTAAACGCCCTAAGCGCAGCCAGCTTCTGCAGTACAGCCGGGGTAGCTTCAGCAAACTTTTTTTTTACTAGGGCGCGGAAAGCCCTGTGCACATGGCGTGCATGTGACTGGAAAAGTCATGACGGTACATGCTGTTGCTAGCGAAGACGGCACTGGCCAGGCCCGCACATTCTTATGTGAGCCTGGCATGTTGCCACAGCGCTTCTCTGATGGATTACAATTTGTTGAACCCCATGTCCCAAGGGCCCTGCTGCCAGCCCCACCCAGCTAGCTCCTGGTATAACATCCTTCCCCCGCACACCAGGGAGTGCCACGTACTTCGTGACCCTCCATGACACGTGCCGACAGTGCATCATTTGGTCTGGTGCGGCAGCGGCAAACTTCAAAAGGCCTGGCGCCATGGCGCCTGACACGCTGCTGACCGCGCTGACACGTCACGTAACTTCAACTTCCAACCTCAAGTCGATGGCACATGACCCCCAGCCCCATCTACCTCGTGGTATTCCATTGTCCCCCCACACATCAGGGAGTGCCACGTATTTCATGATCATGACCCTCCATGGATCCATGACAACAAGCGAGGGCAACAGCAGACAGGGGAGAGGCAACATGTTAGCAGCACCAGCAAAAGCCAAGAGCGCTAGAGCAGCAGGCGGGCCAGCGCAGTCTGGCACCTCGCTGCTGCTGGTGGAGGTGCTTACCATCGCAGCTCACCAGCGCCTGCTTCCTAAGGGAGGGTGGAGCCTCAACAGGGAGCTGCGGTCGGTGCGCCCCCCTGTTCGGGTGCAGCTGTACGGCGACGACCCCCCCCAGGCCCTGACGTCCACCATCCTGGCCCTTCCCACCATCGTCAAGCTGCGGCTCATGGGGACTTTCGCATGGGCCACCGCCACCAGCCCTCTGCAGCTGCCTGGGGGGCTGCGGTGGCTGGGGCTGGACTGCTTTGTTGGGCAGCTGGGCGCAGTGCCCGCAACCTTGGAGGAGCTGGATTTTTTCGTCAGTGATGATGACGCCGATGATGACACATGGGCTGCCGACGAGGATGCAGCCGCGATGGCGGCACCCGCCATCCTCGCCGCCATGCCTGCGGACCTGCGGGAGGTCAGCACGGACCTGCCTGTCGACGAGGTGACTGGGCTGGCTCTGCCACCTGGGCTGCGCAACTCACTCTGGGGCCGCTATATATCGGAGGCGCGCGTCGTGAAATCCCACCACAGACTGTGGGTGTGGTGTGCGCCCTACAGCCCAGCCTGAAGCGGCTGAAATTGGAAGACTTGGAGCTGGCGCCGCTGCTGGTGCTGCCGGAGACGCTGCGGCAGTTGGAAATGGAGAGCTGTGGCGCCATAGCTGGGAGCAGCGTGCAGCTGCCGCCAGGGCTGCGCTCGCTTGTGGTGGACAGCGAGCACCTGTTTACCGAATTGATCACCTTTGGGGAGCTACTACCGCCCGGTCTGCGGAAACTGCACCTGAGCCACCACACGGGCAATCCGCCCGGACCTGCTGCCAGACACGCTTCAGGAGCATTCACTCACGGGCCAGGTGCGCTCAGTTGGCCTGCTGCCTCCAGGGCTGCAGAAGCTCACACTTGCATCGTTCCAACAAACACTGCAGCAACTGCCACCACAGCTGCTAGAGTTGTACGTGGCGAATTGTGAGTATGCCCTGCCGCCCCTGCCGGCCTCCCTGCAGCACCTGCGCATCGCAAACTACGACACCCCATTACCACCTCTCCCCGAAGCGCTGCTATCGCTGCAGCTGCTAGGCAGTTTTGGGCACCCCCTGCCGCCACTGCCGCGCTCCCTGCGCCGCCTGCAGCTTAAGGGGTGGCACTTTGGCAGTGACATAGTGTTGCCAGATGGGTTGGAGGTGCTTTACCTGACCACACACCGGACGCAGCTGCACGCGGTCTGCCGCATGCCTGTACTGCCGGCTAGCCTCCTGGAGCTGGCATGCTGGGTCACAGCGGGGGGGGACCCTGACCATCGCATGCCCAGGCCGCAAGTGCACCTAGACACGCTGCCTCCGCGTCTGCAGGAGCTGGCGTTGGAGGGTGTGCAACGACACTGCGCTGCGCCTGCCAGCGTGCGCAGGCTGCGCATTGGAGACAACTTTGTTGTACTTGGGTTCGTGTTTGCTAGTGGGCGCTCGCCCGCGAGTTTCTATAGCGCAGTGCCGTGGTTGGGAGCTTGGTAATGTGTTGGTGTGCGCCCGCGTGTACTAGCTGGCCTAGCCAATCGCACATTGTTGCACGGCATGCCAATGTACATACCGCCATCTATTGATAATATCAATGGCATACCACCAAGTGACAGTGAACTGGGGACGTGGGTGTGAAAAGCGCGTTGTTGGCTGCCTTGGCATGCATGGCATGGTGCTGTAGCATACGTGGCTGCGCCCTGCGGGCCTGTGTGCATGCTGTTTTGAATGTGCTCCAAGCACCATTGTCATGCCACTGGCAGAATGGAACTTGCGCACACTGAGTTGCGGCTTGCAGTGTCGTCCTGCCAGTTATGTTGCGTGCACATCGTTGCAGCATGCACACTGCCGGCCCTCCGTGTGCCTTGCACCCGCCACTAGTTAGCTACTAGTCTTCTCTACATTCTTCTGTAGTAGCAGCTGGCTAGTGTGCCACGCGGCATTCCCCAACTGCCTGAGTCCTGGCAAATCCTAGCCGATGCTGCACATGCTAGTTGTAGCACGCTGTTGCATGGTGGAGCGCCTATTGTACTTCTATAAACCTCCGCTAGGGCGCGGAAAGCCCTTCACACATGGTGTGCGCGTGACTGGAAAAGGCATGATCACACATGCTGCTGCTAGTGAACAAGATGGCGATGATCAGCATTGCATACTCTACAGAAAGCCTGGCATGCTGTTGCTGCTCGGCTCATGGAACTCCCAGTCCACCCCGGTTGCTGGGTAATGCACCTCAAGCGCTGTAGGGGGCAGGCGTGTGCTCTCGAAAGCATGTATTTACTGCCTTTATGAATGCATAATTATCGGATGTGATGCGGTCAGTACGCGCTTGCTCCACGTGCAACCCAGTATTATGCGCATGGACAGTTGCAGTTGCGCACGCACACCATGTCTCAGTGACGGTCTCACACAAATGACTTGAAGTTTTCGTATATTGACGCGGTATGCACGCAGCATGCCGTGCCAGGTGCAGGCGCGCCTAACACTGGCGCATCAGCGGCTCAACTGCCATGCCACCATCGTGTCTGCACCATGCTCTTGTCCCAGCGTTGGGGGGGAGCTTGCTGTGCCTAGCAGGCACGTGTGCTGCGTAGGCTGAGTGAGTATGTACAGGTACGTACATAAAATTGAGAGGTATACTATACGATGTACTTCAAAGAAGGACACGGTGAGCACGGGCTGGCATGCGCACCCTTTACCACTGACATCCGGTGGCCATGCTGATGATGCGGCTGAGAGAGCTATGTACGCACACACAAGCGTGGGGTGTAATCCCCACTACCAACGTGTGGGATACGCCTGCTAGCTCAACATAAGCTTGCCAGTGGCACTGCTGCTGCCGCACGCGCCCATGTGTGGTGCCACTTCAAGTGGCGGGCACACCTTGAGCCGCAACGGCGCCTGCTGGGTAAAAAATTTCGCTTGCTGGCGCCAGGAGCCCTTGAGCACGCGCGCTACCAGCTGCTGCGCACTTGCACTACCAGCCCCACATGCAGGCACTCACATGCCTGCTCAGCAGCGGCCTGTGTGCTGCTGGTCAATGCCCGCCCCAGCAGCGGAGACCCCACTCTTCAGCGGTGCTGCGAAGCATCCGCAGCACGCGCCACTTTCATCACTGGCGCAGCCACAGTGGCGGCAGCGATTTCCGCTGTCGCTGCCTCCACGGTCGTGGTAACTTGTACCGATGCCACTGCCACTGCCACTGCTGCTGCCGCCGCCGCTGCTGCTGCTGCTGCCACCGCCGCTGTGCCGCTGCTGCCACCACCACCACCGCCGCCGCCGCCGGCGCCATTGCTGCCGCCGCCGCTGTTGCCGCTGCCGCCGCCGCTGACGCCACCACGGCCGCCGCCACCGCCGTAGCCACTGCCGCCGCCACCGCCACCGCTGCCGCTGAACTGCCACACACAGCGCGAGCGCTGGCTACCGCGTGATGCGGCCACGCTGCATCTTGCTGGCCTGGCTGCGAAAGGCGGGGTGCTGCGCGGTGCCCCCGTAGACTTTGTCGCTTTTTGCGAAGGTCGTGGTGAAGCCCGCGGGGGGTGCGGCCGCGGGACGGCCGTAGCGTGCGAACCAATCCGCGAGGCAGGCGACGCCGTGGACAGCGCCGGTTTCGTCGGTTTCATCGGCCCCTGCGGGGGGGGTTGACTGCTGCGCGATGGTTGCGCGCAGGCGTTCGATCTCGTGGCGCATCTGCGGGGGGGAAGAGGTGGGGGGGTGGGTAGCATGTGCTGGCGGTGGGTCAGCCGCGACATGCAGTTGGTGGTTATGGCTGCTGAGTAACTTTATTGCGACTGAGGGCCAGGGGATGGGGTAGTGGAGTGCATGTGTGTTGGAGTCTGGCTGCTGTGACTGACTTTCAAAGGCCTGCTGGATACTGTCACTGCCACGTTGACACGTTGCAGCAAGCACACGCTGCGCAAGTGCCTCGAGTACGTACCATGTGTTGGTTCGGTGCATCATTTCGTTTAGCTTGCGCACATGATGTGGATCAATTGCTTAACTTTGTGTTCACAGCAACCACCACTTGGCCTAGTACAGTGTGGGCTTCATTGTTGGCAAAGGTGGCCCAGCACAGTCGTTTGAATAAAATGCAGTGTCTGTACCACACACCGTACCTCGTCGAGCTCCTGCTGCAGCGCCGCAATCTCTTTCACCAGGGTCTTGAGCTCGCCGCTCGATATGAGATTCCGCACCTCCTCAGGTGGCTGGTAGTATGCAATGGGCCCGGGCTGCATGGCAATGGCAATTGCGTACTCCAGGTTCTTGCAGGTCAGGCGCGTCTGGTCTATCATACCCCCCTGCCAAGAGCACATCCACATGTGGCACGGAAGGAAATGTGCAAGTAAAAGAAAGTGCAGGTCAAAACCAGGAGAGCCAGAGTTGAGCAGGCACGTGCGCTGCTGCAGCTGCATTTTAAATTCTATGGCAGCACTGCCACAGCAGTAGCTGAGTGAACGGACTGCTGGGAATTTACGGTGTGTGTGGTGCATGTAGTGCCAGTGCATCGCAGGCTGGCAGGAGCAGCAGCAGCAGCACCAGCAGCAGCGTGCACAAGGCGGAGCATCAACAGCACGCGCCACAGTCACCAGTCGCCGCCGCAGACAACAACGCTTGTCACGGAAGTACTAGGCAGCAGCAGCAGTGATTACGGCGCGTGGCTCCGTGGTTGCATGCACATCTCCTTGCAAATCTGCTTCTCACACACAGACTTGCAGGAAGCGCCATGAACAAGCGTGTAGCAGCTGGCGCGGGCGGCAGCAACAGCAACCGTACCTCTCTAGTGAGAAGCTCATTGTAGCGGCTGGCCAGGTCCCGCTGCTGCCTGAGTTTCACGGCCTGCGCCTGCCGCAAGGCCTCCAGCTGCCTCTCCAACTCCTTCGCGATCGCGCTCATGGCCAACGACTGGCCGTGCGGTCTCGCGGCTGCTGTTGCTGCTTTGCACACTGTGGAGGTGCCAAGCGGTCTGCGAAGTTGGGCGAGCGGGAAAGGGGCAGCCAACCACCACACCTGTGCACCTGAGGAGGGGGGGGGTCGCAGGCCTGTGGCGCTGCCTCGTCACCTGGTCGCTGCCGCACAGCGTCCCACCACCGAACATTGCAGTTGCGAAACACTTCCCCGAGCGGTGCCCGAGGGAAGACTCTCCCTGCTTGGGTATACCCAGGTAGTTAACGGTCACAAACCGCGTGCTTTGCGAGGCCACAGTACCTGAGGGCTTAGGGGACAGCAGCAGCTGCAGGCGCAGGGGTGGCGCAGCTGCAGCGCGCAGCAACCATGACGCTGTTTCACGCTCATGGTGGCGCACGGGGAGATCACAGGTGAACTTGCGGCAGCTTCACTGTTGCCTGATGCAGCACTGTTGATGTTGCTGGTTGTTGTTTAGCTGGCTGCTGCTGCACCAGCTGCCTGTGCGTTGCTGCTGGCTCTCCCGCTGCTCTTAGCTCTGCTGAGAGTGCTTCGCATGTGCGGCTCTCGGTGCTGGGTTTGCTGGTGCCGCCGCCCTGGGTTGCTCTTGTTGCGTCTGCAGCGCAGTCAGCTCGAGGCTGAACCGCTTCATTGGAAGTTTCTCGCCAGAGGGCATGATTCATGAGCTCTGCAGTAGCTCAGTCGATCTCTCTCGACTGGACGAATCGATTAAGCATGTCACATGCGTTGGAAGTCTTTATGGTCGAAAGTTTTGGCAGATACCTGCTGAGCACCCTTGCTCAGCAGCACGTTGCAGTCCGCCCCGCCCGCCCATCACGGTTCCCAACGCTTCTGAGTGCTGCATCGTGGCCCTCGGCATTTTCTAAAACTTCGGTTATTTGTTGAGCAACCAGTTTGCGCCCTCTGAAGAGGAACTTGCAATCCTTGGCGCAAAAAATGGGGCTTGAAGGGTTGCTGCACACACGCAGAAGCACTGGCGCAGCTGTGTGCAAGAGGGGCTCCAGGCGGCGGTATATCCCATGGCGGGCTGGCCTGCCCACACAAATGCTCCGCGCGCCTCTCGACCTGGCTGCGATTGTGGTGCCCGCTCCGGTGGTGGTGGTGCCCCCGTGGTGTTGATGTGGTGTGCCAGCTTCCATGCTGTGTAGAAGGCTCCGTGCTAGTTCACTGGTGTCGTGAGCCTCGCGGTCGCGCATGTCACCGTGTACAAATCGACCAAGGCTTAGGACGACTCAGCGCTTGAGTCGTGGTTTTCCACGACTCATGTGCGAGCCCGAGCTCAGCTCGGGCTGAGTCGTGGTTCCCACGTGGGCTCGTGAGCTGAGTCTTGGTACAGGGTTCAGGGCTCCCTCGAGCGTGAGCTGAGTCGCGGGTGCCTCTACACCAGCTCCTGGCCAGCTCGGGCTCAGGCCAGTTGTGCGGGTGCGGGAGGCCGGCAACTCCCTCCTGGACCCAGCAGCATGTCCCTGATTGGTGAATGCCATGATCAATTGACCAGTGTGTGACCCGAGGGGGGCAACCTTTTTGTGCACACGCGCGTACGCGGCGGGTGCAAGGTGGGGGGGGGTGATGGAAGGAGAGGGTGGTTCCGCTGCTGCTGCCGCTGAGCGTTAGAGCTTGAGTCGTGGTACTGAGTCGTGGTAACTGGTGCTGAGCTCGCACGAGCTGAGCCCGAGTCGTGGTTCCCGAGCCAGCTCGTGAGTCGAGTCGTGCACAGGCATGCAGGAGCCCGAGCTGGTAAAGTACGAGTCGTACTCAAACTCGTGAGTCGCCCTAGGCCTTGATCGACACAGCCATAACTGCCCTTTTAGCATTTTGCGGCCCCGTTTGTGAAGGACAATGCTGGGAGACACACCCACAGTGCACCCCTCCACGTGATGGTGTACGGAGGCGACGCCATGGCAACAAAGGCAGCATAGGCTGCTATACTGTCGGACCGAATTGTGTGTGTTGCACCAACACACGACATCACGTGAACGTTTGCTGCTGTGCACCTGCACAGCACCGAGACATACTGTGCCCCTGTGAACTAACTGCGTTCATGTGTGCATATGCGCGCAACATACTGTAGCATACCCATACAGTACTAGCATATACTTCAGGAGTACTAAGGAGCCGTGTGTGCAACCACTCTGCTGTGCGTGCACCGTTACAGCACACGCAAGAAGCGCATCAAGGGCGGGGCGGATGCGTGGTTTCAGGCAAAACTGTCGCTGCTGCTGGCCCTCATGGCCGTGGACGTCATGCTCAGCAGCTCCGTGGAGTATGACAGTTTCGCCAGTTACGCCTCGTTTGCGAGCGGCAGCGACGCGGACACGGTGCTGGTGATGGCGCACGGGCTGCAGCTGCTGGTGCAGGTGGCCATACTGCTCATGCTCTTCATCATGATGTTCGACACGTGGCCCTTCAAGGCGGGGCTCATGGGGCTCGTCGCCGTGCACTACAAGTGAGTCATACAGGAAATCATGTGCGCAAACCACAATACTGTATGCTGCATATATGTGCACATGTATGCATGTATTACTTGGCATGTGGCCCGTCAAGCGGGGCTATGCCCCAGGGCTGGTCGCGGTGCACTTTGACTGAGCAATACAGGAAACCATGTGCCCCAATGAAGCAGTGCCACACACATACCAATATATGTTGTGTATTCAGAAGTGTGAGTGTGGCATGTGGCCCTGCAACACGGCGCTCGTGCGATTGCCGACTACCGGTGAGCCGAGACTGATGTACACAAGCTATTCACGCGCCACATACTACTGTGCTGACATATTTTCTCGAATATTCCAGTATAAGTGCAGGTACACATGCATGCGGCATGCAATCCGTCTGCCGCCACACAGTACTGCTGGGCTGGTGCGCAATGTTTCTCATGTTCATGTTCATTCATACCCAAGCTTATCCCTGTGGTAGGTGTATGTACTCAACCAGCGGCGTAAATTGTGCCGCCATCATGCTGTACGACTGCTGCCTGGTGCCTGGTTTCCATGTCCATGCATGTTCACACATGTTTTTAAATGTTCATCCATAGTGATGTTCATTTTCAAGCACATCCATGTCCAGGTCACGGGTGGGTTTATTTATGGTCAACGACGGCGTAAAGTATGCTCACCGCCATGCATGCTGTAGAGCTGCTTGGTGTTCCCCATGTCAATGCCTGTGTACACGTGTGCACGCCCATGTTTCCCATGTTCATATCATGTGTTCATGCTCATTTTCTGCGCAGGTGGGTGTATGTGATCAACGCGGCGTACATCATGTCCACGGCCATGCTGTACGGCTACCGCCTGGCCAAGCTCATAGGAGAGGGTGCAGATGCTGCTGAGAGCGCCGCAGCTCTGTGGAGCAACGCCGCCTACATGGTCTTTTCCATACTGCACAAGCTAGGTGGGTCCAGTATGCAGGTGCAGCATGGTGCTAGTACACTTGTCAAGTACTATACAGACAACTGCTTTTATTGTGGTGCCCATTGCGTCATGTAGTGGGCGGTATCGTCACGGCGCTGCTGGAGTGCTGCACATCGTCTTATCCACACAAGTACTGTCTGCCAACAAAGAAATGTGTGTGGGGGGGGAGGGTTGCAGCCCCGCAGAGCGGTATAAAGTTCACACCTTGGCTGTTTTTTTTAGCTGACAGTACAAACACTGTGTGGTGAGTGAGATACTTTGGGAGTGTGTCTATCCACAATTTTTGTTCACACGTGCTACCGCAGTGCGCCTCAGCAGCATGGGTAACGCACTGCTAGTGTACTTGCCAATTTCCATCCTTTCCGCAACAGTCGCCCAGGGCTGAAATAGCAGTTATATGTGGTGCAAATGTGATTCACCAGCCCCCCACACGTCATGCGTTGTCAGCTAAATGCTAGGGTGCATTACTTGCACATTTCAAATGAATATATACTTCTCTGAAGTATATAAAGTGTACTTTTTGAGGTAGTAGTAGAAGTTGTCTGAGTGGCGCGCAAAGTAACCTGCCCCACCAATTTATTATGAATCTCTCGAAGTTGCCCGCCGGGCGCAATTTCTGGAACGAGACGGTATGTGCAACTGCTTCGAGTGAGTGCCATAGTATTGCGGCGTGCCAATACCTGACAGCATCATAGCACTGTGGGATAGCACCGCGTACATTGCGTTTTTCGCGCCGCACCATCGTGTTGGTGCTCTTGCACAAGCTCGTATAACGTATTTTATACGTTCTACAAAATATGACGTATTTGTACGTATTTCAACGCCCGGAACCACAATGTACAG
>JAULBY010053727.1:0-11403 GCA_032358315.1 Ophiocytium majus
GTAATTTTGATAAATCCTTCAATTTTTAACATTGGTTGTGCTATCATTTAATCGCCTCTAGTATTGACCAAGACTTCGTTAGTCTCTGGGTCGGTAATTTTTACATGACTTGAGAAATAAAAGCCCCCAACTTCATTAGGTCTAGCTTCTTTTAGGGGCTTTTTTCCTTCAGTATTTGCTGCTGTTTCTTGCTTATTTTGCTCAGTATTCATAAGTATTATTTATCTCTCAAAGGATGTCACGTTTTAAGAATATTGCTGGGGGAGTTTCGCTTGCTTGTACCGGACCCCAATAATCTTCATTCCACGCTTCAGTATAGTACTGTACTGGCATTACATTCTTAGGCAGCAGACTGTCAACTACTGTATGTAATGGGTAATACAACCCTGGAATAGTAGCATCGTATCCCCTAGTTAAATTACCGACTGTATTATTCACTAAATCTATACTGCCAAATTTGATATCCTCGCTGCCGATACTCAGCATATTACCTATGTTTAAGGTTCCTTTGATAATATCACCGTTACGAGATGCATCTGGGAAAGTTATATACCAGTTAGTACCTACAGCAGTCAACGTATAATCATCAGCAATCAATGCTTCACCTGTAGTTTCATCTGTAATTACAGCACCATTAAACTGATTATAATCAGTTGCTGGTAACTTGATACCATATACTGTTTGGCTAGTGCCTGTATACTTGTTAGTATATGTATGAGTTTCTACGACATCATCTAAGTAATAAATTTCTACTAGGCGTGAAGCATTTTGAACATAGATAAGTTCATCGATGTCAGTCAATGGCTGAGTCAACCAAGTTTGTGAGTCTGGATTAGCTCTGCGAACTATACCAAGAACAGTAGGATCTTGTTGCATAATTACTCTAAACTGTGGTGCTACAGTACCTGGACCAGTTATTCTAAGCTTAGGAACAAATGTATATCCTGTACTTTGTTTATTGACTCCACCAACAATAATATTAATACCTTGGATAGTATATCTAACTAATACATCATTAGGATCTCCTAGAACAACTTGTAACGTAGGTGCTATACCTCCAAATAAGTCTGGGTTTTCTATTTCTACGCTAATCAAGCTAGGATCAGTTCCCCAATCGAAACTTCCAGGAGTAACTAATTCAATAGCTATAACAGATAAGTTGTAAAGACTATCTATATCAGTTTTAAGCTGCATTGAGAAATTCATCTGGCCTGGAGTACTGTATGGTGTCATGGATGTGCTTATTACATCAGCAGTTGTATCAAAACTTTCTAAGATACCAATCTCATTTTGATTAGAACCAAATTGATAAATGCGTAGATGATCAGGCATTACACGAGCGCCATCAACTGTTACCCATAAGCGATCAGTATTAGTTAAATCCCATGAAGGTTGATCTAATACAAATGCGCCATAGTTCCAAATGTAACCACCACCTGAATAAGGTTCTAATCCAGGACCTGATACTGGTTGTGTCTTAGCTTCATTATAGTAAAGAGCAACTGAATAAGGTGTTAAGTTTTCTACATAGTATCCGTTATTGAAGTTAGTAGTTTTTCCAATAGTATTGATACTTGATATAGCATTAGCACCTGAACCACCGGTATCAGTATTATCAAATATGATTAGTGGAGGTACTGTATATCCTGAACCTGCGATATTAATTCTAACATCAATAACTTCACCACCTGATACAATTGCTGTACCAGTAGCTGTCACACCTCCTTGATTTTGTGGAGGAGTAAATGTAACTGTAGGTGCTGATACATATCCACTACCAGGATTGTCAATAGTTGTTAATGTTACGCTACCATTAGTAACTGTAGTAGATGTATATGAACTGTTTAATGATTCAGTACCAATACAACCGTCTATTCTAACATGTGCTCCATTTATAAAGTTAAGTTCATCACCTGAGATATTCCAATTAACAGTAGCTTCTTCTGTAGGAGTACCGCCATCTGCCCAAGTAACTGTGGTTGTTGAAGGAGTATATCCTTGACCACCATTTACAAGTTGTAATCCATTTACGAATCCAGTAGCTACATCATTGTATGTTAAGTCAATTGAATAACCTAATGTACACTCAGCACTTGCTGATGAACCACCTGTACCAGTGTTGTCAAAGGTTATCGCTGGAGGAGTAGTATATCCACTACCTGGAATTGTAATTTGAATCTCAGTAACTACTCCAGCACCTGATATAATTGCTATACCTTCTGCTAATAGTCCATCAGGTTCTGATGGAGCATCAAATAAAACTATTGGAGGATCAAGATATCCTGAACCACCTACTAAATTTATAATCTCTTTGACACCACCAGTGGTATTTAGGATTGCGTTCATCTCTGCTCCTGTACCACCCACTGATGATGTGATTACAGCAGATAGTATATCACCACCTACTCCACCTAAACTATCATAGTTCTCTCCAGGATAATTGATTGCTGTACCTTCTATTATAGTACCAGTTCCTGTAACGATGATAGCAGGAGTAACAAATTTATTAATGCTTATAATACCACTTACGGCTTCGTTACCAAAGTAATCAGTTTCTAAAGACTGTTGATTAGTATAGTTAAATGTAGTTACACCCACCGCATCATTAGCACGTAATTGTTCATACATAGTCATTGTTTGTCCTACTATTCTGTATGTAGGAATACTACTTGTATAAATCATTTTAATGATAGCATTTTTTGGTGGTAAACTTGATTTACTAAAAACTACCCATACGCTTTCAGGATCAAACGGTATAGTATTAAAGTATCCATAAAATGGAGCAAATTCTCCATCAAACAATGCGTTATAGAACACCTCAGTAAAGTTTAATAACCAGTCCGTACCATAAGTTTGTAGATTTCCATTTACAAATACTTGTAGTTGTGCTGCTGGATCAAATTCTCTAACTACAGTTAGCGTAGATATGTTATCGTATGTCCATACATAACCAAAATTACCTGAGATACCATACACACTATTATCAGCATCCCATGTTATTGAGTTACTGCTCATATCAGGTAAAGGAGCTATTGTCCAAGTTGTCAATACTGGGTTAGCACTACGTGATACCATTTCGCCTTCGTATCCAATTGCTGCCCATTCATTAGCGCCTGCTCCGTAGATATCAGTCCAAATAATTTTCTTAAAGTCACGTAATACACCGCTATATTCTTCAGTAAATTCAAGAGTATTACCTATTGTCAACACATCACCAACAGTAAATGTCCATGAACCATCAATTGTAGTAGGGTTACGTGTAACGTTAATTGTATTTGTACCTGCGTCAACCGCAGCTATATAGCAATACAATTCTGTAGGTATATCACCTCCAGTAATACGTGAACCTACAGTTAACCCTGTTACACTTGCTACTGTAAATGAATTTCCAGTGTTTACTGTAGCAATAGTTTTATTAACGCTAGTTGTTCCAGGTGTCAATCTTACTAGTGTACCTTCTGTTCCACAAAGCATAAAGTAATCATCTGTTTCATCATAAGCTATCGATGTAAAGTCAGTAGTAACGCCAGTTGATAAACTACTGATGTATACCCAAACTCTAGATTCGATACTAGCAAAAGCAGCAGCACCTTGACCTGTAGTATCAGTAATTAGAACTGTAGGATTAGAACTGTAATTTACACCAGCACTTGTAATATTAATACCTATGATAACACCGCCAGACACAACTGCTTCAGCATCAGCGCCTACACCACCGCCACCAACAATCGCTACATTTGGTGTAGCACTATAACCTGAACCACCTGCTTGCATAATTATTGTGAACACTGAATCATTTAAGTCATAAGCATTTTGACTTAACAATACAGAACCACTAGCACAAGCAATGATAGACATATTTTCTATTCCTGAGCCGGTTAAACTTCTATGCGCTGCTGATGCGAATAATGGAGTAGTTGTGTCCCAATCTACTGGAGCATCCCATCCACCTGAAGCTTCGTCCCATCCCAACGTTGGAGCTATACCACCATACCAACGCATACCTGTTTCTGAACTTACAACAGCAATAGCGTCTGCTCCGAAACCACCACCACCTGAGAATTGAACGATAGGAGCTGATGTATATCCTGATCCTGGGTTAGTAATTTTAACAGCAATAACAGCAGTGCCACCTAATTGTGCTATAGCTGTAGCACCAGAACCGCCACCTCCTAATATTTCAACTGTAGGAGCAGTAGCATAACCTGTTCCTGAATTTTGCATATTAATGGATGTTACTAATCCAGCAGTGATGACTTCTGAGAAGCCATAAGCTGATACAGCAGTTACATCACCGTTCGTACTGTAAACAGTATCTACTGCGCCTAATGCCATAAACTGTCCATTAACTTTATCATATGATACATTGATTAAGTCACTAGAGAATGGGAAGTCTAATGAAGGTACCCATGGATAAGGAGTTGGCTCAACAACAAATGGATCTATATTGTAATATATTTGTCCACCGTCACCTACTGCTACTGTAAATTTATATGTATCGCTAGTGTCATCATAGTCAGCAGTCACGGAGTTGAATGCTCTAATAGCATCAACTGCTATTTGTGATTCCCAATCCCATACAGGGGCACCTACTGATGTTGTGATAACACCATAATCACCTACTGCGATATATCCTGTGCCATTTTGATACCATATATCATTTAAGTTAGCAATTTCTGGTAATGGAATCGGAGGAGTGTAACCATAGCGTTGCCCATCTGCTATCTGAGTTGATACTCTATAGAATATTTCAGGAACTCTACGCCCATTTAATTCTACAATAGCATTGCTAGGATTATCTTGTAACGCATAGTTCTTCAATGCGAATGATGTTTGTCCTGCCCTAGATTTAAAGAACTGAGTTTCAGTAATCGAGTATGAATTAAGGTCAACTACACCAGATGATGCTACTGTTGGACCAAACACAACTAAACTTAAGTATTCATTTGCGATATCAATAGTTCTATTGAATTGTACAGTTGCTTGGTTGTTGATACTACCAAACTTGTAAGTCAAATCAACAATATTTAACATGTTGTCTATTGTTATTTGAGCCATAGCTTGAGTACCAGTAATTAAGTCAGGCGCTGTCATTCTAACTATTGGAGCAGATGTAAATCCACTACCAGTGTTAATGACATCAATTCTTACAACTGAATCAATTGGTCCGTTGATACCATCGCCAAGAACCGCTACTGCTACTACACCACCGGCTATTTCTGGATTTTCAGCAGCTATGACTGTAACTATAGGAGCTGTGATATATCCACTACCATTAATTACTACATCAATTGATTGAACAATATATGATGTATCAGTATAAGTGCTCACACGAGTGGCTGTTGCTTTAGCTTTCGCTGCAGCTGGTGTAGGGGACATTGGTTGTCCAATAACCATACCACCATTTTGAACTGATGGTAAACCTGTCATTAGAGCAACAGCGATAGCACCACCGCCACCAGTACCTTCATTCTCAAATACTACTACAGGTGCGCCAGTGTATCCGCTACCACTTGACAAGATAGTGATACCGTTAACGCTACCAGTAATAGCTGAAGTTGCTGTAGCAAAATTACCACCAGTACCAGAATTATTAAACACAACTTGAGGAGCATGTGTGTATCCTGAACCTGCGTTTGTAACTGTAACACTTACGACTTGACCTGCGGTAGCACCTGAGCCTAGTACTGCTGTTCCAGCTGCGCCTATACCACCGCCACCAGTAAACACTACTACTGGAGCAGTAGCATAACCTGAACCACCATTACCTACAGTAACAGATAACACTGTGCCTGTTAATGTAGCTGCGACCACAGCACCTGAACCACCAGGACCAACTAGTCTAATTGTTGGAGCATAATTGTATCCACTACCACCATCTAAGATGTCGAAGCCTTCAATGTCGCCTGCTTGATATCCATAACCAGGATCAGTAATACTGATACTAGTGATTACACCACCTGCTGCTGAGATAGGATCTACTGGTGATACATTAACTATACCTGTAGCAGCACGACCACCAGGAATAGCTACACCATCAGGATAACTTGTTCTTGGTACATCAAACGTAACAGTAGTTGCGCCTGGAGTTGGATCATATAATCTACCACCATCTGTAACAATAATAGCAGGAGTAGCAGTGTATGCTATTGCTGTTGCTACGGTACCACTCGCAGGATAGTTAGGTGGATTAGCGATTTCTATAATAGGAGCTGATGAATATCCACCACCACTATTAGTTACTATGACAGATACTACTGAACCATTTTTAACTATAGCTCTAGCTGCGGCATAACTACCGCCTGTACCTACACTAATAACATTTACTACTGGTGCTGTTGTATAACCTGAACCACCGTTAGTAACTATAATTTTATCAATTGAACCAATTACTGGATTATATGTTGTAGTAGATATTAATCCTCTGTATAGAATACGATTACCGTTATTGTATACTAGTGGAGGAATATATGGATCTGTAGGAACTGATCCAGGAGCAAAGCTTGATGCTGGAGACTGAGGATCATAATAAGTAACATCTAACTCTAAGACAGAGTTAGGCATAGCTGTTCCAACAGCGAATGCGATATATTCAGAAGATGTTCTGATTAATTGATTTCCACCACCAATTTCATTTATTGATACTTGAACTTCTGTATTTGCCGCAAACGCATCAACTGAACTGTTTCCAAAATTGAATATAGTAACTGTTTTAGTTTGCCAATCAACAGAGAATGTATATGGATAAGATGGATCAATTGGATTTAGTATATCACTATTATTGTACGCTCTTATTAGTTCTTGTTTATTAGCACCTTTGACTATACTTTGTACACTGATGAATACGTCAACAGTTAAAGGATTAGCAGTTACGTTATCAAATGAATAGGTTGTTCCATCAATTGATGTATCGTATACTAATGTAATAACCTTGTAACCAGTATGATCTACTTTATCTGTTGCTGGAGGGAATACAGTTAGTGGATCCCATGATGCGCCAGGACGAGTCTTAACATAGATAGTAACATCATCGGTAATATTACCTGCTACCATTTCTTCAGGAGCATAACCTTCATTAAATATACCACCTACTACATCATATGTAGTGTCAGTAATTTGACTCATTGGAGGTGCTTGTAGTATGGTATCTAACGATTTTAGTGCTGTTGCGTTAGGCGAAGTATAAGACCATCCACCAGCATCCCAACTTTCATTACTAGGATTTGGAGCAGCAGACTCTCCTGTTAAGGTTAGATAGTTAAATGCATAATCTAAATTAGCAACAACTAAACCACCTGAAATATAAGGAGCAAAACTTATAGTATCAAGCGGAATACCCAAGTTAATATCTAAATATAAATCAAAAGAAAATGGATCAGTAGCAGTAAGATTAGGAGCAGTAGGAGTTGTAATGGGGGTTAAAATTAATTTTACAAAATAACTTTTACCACTTATTTCATTCATACCAGTAATATCATAGATAGTTACTAAGTCTCTGTCTTTTAAGTTATGTTCTTCGCTTGTAGTAACTCTAGCTGGAATATCTCTGGTTATTCCAGTAATGTTACGCTGAGGAATAACATATACTGTTGGTCCACCAAACGATGAATCACCTGATAATTGAACACCTTGGAATACTGAGTTAGGATATGTTAATCCAGTCATCAATGTATTTGTGCTATTAGGCATATTAACAGTAGGTTTATAAAACGCTACTATTCTATCTAAAGCATTTAATTTTCTAGAATTAGATCCTACAACTACCCAGTTGTCAATATTAAATGTAGAGTCATTGTTACTGATAGCACATTCGTATACTTTACCTTGGAAGGATACAATAGAACGATTAAATGCCACTGGCACAGTTATCAAAGCTATATCATTTTGTGCGAAGTTAAATGATGTTACTGGTTGGTTAAGTTCTTGATTAAAGTATAACTCAACCTTAGTATTATTAACTGGTAAACTATTTAATTGATTTACACATTTCAAGTAGTAGTAGATTGGAGATTCGTTGTACTGACCTAAACGGTAGAATCCTACTCGTTGTCCATTTACCTGGCCAGGAGCTATACGTAATGGAGTACTCAAATCTGAAGGATTTAACCAATCAAATGTAATAGTAACCGGAGCTATAGTAGTTGCTTCAGTTACACTAGTGATAGCTAATACCACGCCCGAATCACTAGCAACTAATGTATTACCAAGAATATTACTTACAGTGCTTATCTTAATAGATGTAGCTGTGTCTAAATCAGTAGTTACATAATTATCAAATTCTATAGTTAAATAGCCAGCATTAGTTTCATAACTATAGTCTGGAGTTAGATGCGTATTATCTTGAATTCCATATCCAGTGATAAGAAGATCAGCTATTCTAATTGGTATATCAACAATCGCTGGATAATTTTGAACTAAGTTCAGTATATTAGGAGTAAATGATAATAAATCACCATCCGCAGGTTTAGCTGTATCTTGATAAACAATAGTAGTTATGTTTTGTTGTATGTTGTTTACACTGATTACTTGTTTTGATAATGTAGGATCAGCATCGTATTCAAAATAATCATTTACACTGACGTTTTGCACATCGTAGTCAGTAAACTCAACTTTTATACCAGCTGTAGCTGTGATAACTTGATCGATAGTAACTAAACAATTTGGTTCATCAATGCTCACAACTTTAATATAAGAATTATCATATCCTGGAGTAGGATCTGGCCCTATACTTACATTCATACCAACATATACATCTAGTACAGTATCAACTTCAATTACGTTTGTTACTGTTGCTGCTGAGGATAAATTAGTGCTAACACCTGTTACGAATATGGCTGTTACTGTTCCAAATGTATCTCCGCCTTGTGGAGGGACAAATACAGATGATGAAACATGACCTTTTCTATTTGATAGTACTAAAGAAGTATCGCCTCTACTAGCTGCGACATGTAGATTAGTTTCTAATCCAGTGCTTGCTGAGATAGGAGTACTTGCTAAACGCTGTACATCTTCAAAAATACCAGCATACCAATTATTTGGTTGCCATGTAGTAATATTTGAAGTAAACGATGTTCTATCGAAACCTAATGTAGTAGTAATTTCACGTACAGAATCTCCACCAAATACAGATCCAATAATAGCTGTTACTGCTAATCTATAATCTTTTAGATTGCTAGTTCTACCGTCATTGGCTAATTGTATTCTGTTAAGATTGTTTAACGCATCTGATTTATTTTTATAAAGTGCGATGCGAGATTGCGGTTTATCATTATCTATAATAGCTATACCAGCTGCTCCAGAACCACCACCGCCAGAAATACTTATGTTAGGCACAGTTGTGTAATCAATACCACCTGTAGGTATAGTAGTATCAAGTTGGTTTGCTACTATTTCAATAGCAGCAACAGAATAATCAGTTACAGATACAGTAGCACCATTAGGCATTATAACCTCTGCTGCTGCTCCTGTACCTGTACCAGTTGATTCACTGAACTGTACAATAGGTGTTGAACTGTACCCAGCACCTATATCATCTATTACAATATCTTCTACTGAGAATCTTAAATTAAATGTAGCACCTGTACCACCAGCTGGGCTAGCAGTTGTAGTAGCTCCAGTTACTGGAGGTAAAGTACTATAACTACCACTTACTGTGATTGTTGCGGCAGTAACTGAATTACCAGCTCCTAAACCAGTAACAGTTAACCTAGCTGCTGTACCTGCTCCGCTATTAATTGTAAGAACATCATTTAATGAATATCCACTACCACCACCATTAACTATAGCTAAGCTCAAGTACATACTAGCTACATGTGCTGTAGCTATAGCTGTTGCTCCACCACCTAGTATTTGTATAGTTGGAATTTGTATATACTCTACACCAGGATTAGTAAGTGATAAATCATAAATTCCTGTACTTACATTTGTTAATGTAGCGATCGGATTTGGTAAATTAATATATGAGCCAGCATACGTCGTACTACCTACTCTATACACAGCCACAGAAGTAATAGCACCCCCGTTAACTGTTAATACTTGTAGTATAGCAGGATCTGGAACATTTGGGACACTGATAGAAACTAAATCAAGTTCGTTATATCCAACACCACTTGCTCCATTTGTGATAGATATAGCTGAAGAATTTTCAGAATTTACAGCCATTGCTGCTACAGCGACGGCACCAATACCACCACCACCCAAAATTCTAATTGTAGGTATATCTACATAACCAGATCCAGCTGATATTACATTAACTCCAGTTACGATACCACCAACAGCCCCTACATAATAATATGAATCATCTAATAACCCTAATGGAGGCTTAGCACCAGCTAATGCCTTGAATCTTACAGGATCACCTGTTTTAAATTGATGGACAAATGTTAATGTAGCTCCTTGTGGTAAAGTAACAGCTACATTTAGTTTAACAAATACTGGAGCAATATCAGTAGCTGGAATAATTTCTATTACAGTTGTATTTGCTGGGATAAATCTAGGAGTTGGGTCTGAATTGTATAATACACCCATACCTACTGTGATACCTTCAGCGTTTAAAATCGGCACTAGAATAGATGATGTAACTGACTCTGATACAGTAGGTACATTAACTGCTCCGTCTACAGGCACAATCATACTAATAGTATTTCTATTGGTTCCTGATCTTAGATTGTTATCATAGATTATATCATTTAACGCAAAATATTGTGTAAACGCTACGTCAGATGGAGGCTCAACTTCAATTAACGGTTGGATAACATATCCAGAACCAGGACTAACAATATCAACACTAGTAATAGTTCCATCAGAATTAATATTAGGATTTAATAATACAGTTTGTCTAGGAGTTGGGTATATGGTAGTATCTATATAAGCAGAAATTCTAGGTGGTCTAGTTAAAGAATAACCTCGAGCACCATCATATACTTGAACAGCAGGTAAATCTTGACGAACTTCTACTCCAGCAAGGTGAGTAGTAGCAACTGTATTTTCATAACCTCTAATTAAACCCGTAATAATTCCAGCAAATCTATCTACTGTTTGATAAGCTATTTTTTCTTCGCCTATTCTAATTACACCACTGCTCATTAATGAATATGCGTTCTCAACAGAAATAGGATCATATACTGTTAAGTTATCAGTTGTAGTTAGGCTAGTTAATGTTGCTTTATTGAGTGAAAGTACTCCAGTAGTAAAATCAATAGCAGTAATTTGTGTGTTTAATGCTAATGCTCCGCTATCACTAGTAATAAATTGATTTACTCTTAACGCTGCTGGATCATTTACTCTAATTGATGCTGTAGGTTGTCCATATATTTGAGCAGAGAACGTATTAACTGGCAATGTGATAAATTGTGTAACCTGTGTAGCAGGAAAATCAGGTAAACCATTAGGTAATAATCCTAC
>JAULBY010053738.1:0-11403 GCA_032358315.1 Ophiocytium majus
AAGAACAAAAAGCTGCGAAAGCAGACATATTAAATAATACCGTTACTCTTTTAAAAGGACAAGCAGGTTCCGGTAAAACATTATTGGCGTGTCAAATAGCATTGGATATGTTTTTTACTCGCGAAGTTGAAAAGATTATTATAACTCGACCTGTAGTTGCAGCGGCCGATGACATTGGATATTTACCAGGTGGTCTAAAAGAAAAAATGGATCCATGGTTAGCTCCAATATACGCCAACTTATACATGTTGTACAATAAAGAGACAGTCGATAAGATGGTCGAGAACCAAGACATTGAGATTCTGCCGTTCGCGTTTGTACGGGGAAGGACGTTTGTTAACGCAGTGGTTATAGTAGACGAGGCGCAAAATGTTAATGGAAATCAAACAGAAATGATTGTTGGTCGTTTGGGTTTAAATTCTAAAATGATTTTTTGTGGAGATACTTCACAAATTGATTTAAGGAATAAAAAAGAATCTGGTATTGACTTCTTTAAAACTCTAGAAGCTAGAGTACCAGGAGTAAAGGTAATTACTTTACTTAAAAACCATAGACATCCAATTGTTCCGGAAATATTAAATGTATATAAAGAATATAATTCATAATGGCAGACATATTAGATAATCACTTTGGGGCAGCAATGCAACAGTATCTACCTAAATATGAATTAGGTAAAGTGTACACGTTTAAAGATGCATTTAAGTCAATTAATGAAGGGCCTTCAATTAAGAAGCTTCGTATATTTGACTTTGACGATACTTTGGCAAAAGTGAAATCAAATATATATGTTAAAAATAATGGAAAAGAATTTGTCTTAACTCCTGCAGAATTTGCTGTATATGTACCTAAAAAAGGAGATGTATTTAATTTTAGAGAATTCAATGCTATTATTAAAACTGCAGTGCCTATTCAAAAAAATATAAAGCTACTTAAACAAGCTGCTGAGTCTTCAACGACTAAGACAACGATATTAACTGCTAGACTATTAGGTTATCCAGTAAAAAGATATTTGAAAAAATTATATAATTTAGATGTGTATGTAGTTCCTTTAGGGGACGGAAATCCACAAAAGAAAGCAGATTATATAGAAAAGGAAATAAAGAAAGGATACAATGACATTGTGTTTATTGACGACTCTTATAAAAATGTAAAAGCAGTTGAAGCACTTCAATCACAATATCCCGAGGTTAGTTTAAAGGTTATACATACAACAGAGGCAGAACACATTAAATTTTAAATTATGTTATTAAAAAACGGATCAAACGGAGAAGACGTAAAAAAACTTCAAACAAAATTAGGATTAGCAGCTGACGGAGCATTCGGCCCGGGCACAGAAGCTAAAGTAAAAGCATGGCAAGCAGCTAATGGTTTAACAGCAGATGGTATTGTAGGTGACGGTACATGGGCTAAAATGTTCGGAGCGACTGCTCCAGCAGCGGCACCTGTAGCAATTCCTGCTAGCTCTTTTAAATTGGAAAAATTAAAAGGACATATTCCTGATGCAGTTATTGCACAAATTCCAGACACAGCGGCAAAGTTTAATATTACTAACACTTTACGTTTAGCTCATTTTCTAGCTCAATGTGGACATGAAAGTGGAGGCTTTAAAGCAGTATCAGAAAATTTAAACTATTCAGCAGATGGGCTAGTTAAAATCTTTGGAAAATATTTCAATGCTACTACAGCAGCAGGATATGCACGTAACCCAGAGAAAATAGCTAATAAAGTTTATTCAGCTAGAATGGGTAATGGAGATGAAGCTTCAGGAGAAGGATTCAAATTCAGAGGTCGTGGATATATCCAATTAACGGGTAAATCTAACTATTCATTATTTGACAAAACAGTTGAAGATGATATTTTATCAAATCCAGATTTAGTTGCTACTAAATATCCTTTAGCATCAGCAGCATTCTTTTTCAACAACAATAATCTTTGGTTAATTTGTGATAAAGGAGCAGACGACGCAACTGTAACTGCAGTAACTAAAAGAGTAAATGGCGGTACTATTGGATTACCTGATCGTATTAAACATTTCAAAGAATATTATTCTTTACTAGCATAATATTAATGCTATATTAAGTGAGAAGGTCCAATTGATTTTGGACCTTTTTTACTGTAATGATATTTATTAATAAAGATATACTATCATGGCAGTACAAATTCCAATATGGCCAGGTTCTAGTAGTTTTACTACAGGATCAACTCCGTTTCAATTTTTTGATACAGACACGACATTTGCGGCGCATGCAGATAAAGTAGCTGCATGGTGTGGCACTCGATTAGGCTGGCCTTTAAGTGATATTGAACTTCAAGCTAAACATTTCTATGCTTGTTTTGAAGAAGCTACGTTAGAATATTCTAACCAATTAAACCAATATGCTATTAGAGATAATTTATTTACTTTACAAGGATCTGCAACTGGCACTAACTTAACAGGCAAGCCCGTTAATACTACATTAGATAGATTAATTAATATATCTAAAAACTATGGTACGGAAGCGGGCTCGGGTGGATATTTAATTTATAAATCAGCTTCAGTAGCAGTTAAGACTGGTCAACAAGTATATGATTTAGCTAATTTTGTTTATGAAGGAGCTGGCGATAGCACAAAGACGGTAGAAATTAAAAAAATATTTCACGACAATCCTCCTGCTATTACTAGATACTTTGATCCATTTATTGGAACTGGTTTAGGGTCTCAAACAATGTTAGAGAATTTTGGATGGGGTAACTATTCACCAGGAGTATCATTTATGATGATGCCTATATATGCCGATTTATTAAGACTTCAAGCTATTGAATTTAATGATATGATTCGTAAGTCAGCTTATAGTTTTCAAGTAGCTGGCACGCGAGTTAAAATATTTCCTGTACCAACGTATGATTATACAATGTATATTGAATATATCACTACGGAAGACAGAGCAGCAAAAGCTTTTGCCTTTGCATCTGGGTCAAATACAGTAGGAGACTTTTCAAATGCACCCTACGAATTACATACATACGCCGCCATTAATCCAGCGGGCAAGCAGTGGATATTCAAATATACATTGGCGCTTGCAAAGGAAGTGTTAGGCAATATACGCAATAAATACAGCACTGTTCCAATACCAGGAGCAGAAGTTACATTAAACGGAGCTGATTTAATAGCACAGGGTCAAACGGAAAAAGAAGCATTGGTTACTCAAATAAGAGAAAACCTAGAAGCGGTGTCACGTCAAACGCAATTAGCTAAGATGACAGAGGAAGCAGACAATATGCAATCTCAATTGAATAAGGTACCAATGGTAATTTATATAGGATAATGGCATTATTTGGAGGGCAAAGAGACATATCTTTATTTAGAAGCGTAAATAAAGAATTAATTCATCGTATCATAGATACCGAGGTGCTAGTATACAAAATAAACTTAGTAGCTACCGATACTAATTTATATGATGAATCAGATAATAAAGTTTACAATGCTCCGACATTAATTCCTTGTTTAGTTAATGTAGATGCTCAACAATGGACTTCTGAAGATTATGGATCTGACGTTACACAAAATGCAACATTTGCATTTCTTCGTGATGATTTAGTTGATTTTAATACACCAATAGAAATTGGAGATATTTTAGAATATCGTTCTAGATTTTTTGAAGTCGACGGCATTGAAGAAAACCAAAACTTTGCAGGTAAAAATCCTGACAATTGGTTTGGAGGAGATACCCATGGTTATAGTGTGTCTATTATTTGTCAAGCACATATGACTCGCCAATCTAAACTTAATATTGTTAAAACTCGTTTTGGTAATTCAGAGACAATTAAAAATAAAACATTGCCTAAAAATCTATAATGAGACCACTTAAACCAAATAAAACAGAATCTACCTTTTCTTCCAATAAAGAAGTTAAGCGTAACGCTACAGGAGAAGATTGGAAAAGAGATGGTACAGTTAAAGATGTTTCCATTGCTTTATATGACGTTGACTATGCAGTTAAATGGCATTTGGAAAATGTTATCAATCCTACATGTATAGAAGATAATACCGTTATAACAGTTCCTATTTTATTTGCAGCTGGAGAGAAATGGGCATCAGTTCAAAAGCATGGGTATTTAAGGGATAATCAAGGAAGAATACTTACTCCTATGATTATGATTAAAAGAAATTCTGTTTCTAAAAGAGAAGACATTCAAGATTTAAAAGTTTTAGAAACGGCAGATGCTCGAATTACTTTTGAAAGAAAGTATACTAAGGCAAATAGATATGATAGATTTTCATTGTCTCAGGCTTCTCCTATTAAAGAATTTTATTCCATAGATGTTCCAAAGTTTGTGCAAATAGAATATGAGCTTTTAATTTGGACTAATAATTCTATTCAATTAAATGAAGTTGTAGAGCAATTAATTTGGTTTGATGGTAAAGCATTTGGAGATGCTCATAAATTTATAACTCATATTGATCCTCCTTCATTTGAATCTGTAAATGCTAATGGCGATGATAGAATCGTGCGAGCTACTATGGGAATGAGGACAAAGGCTCATATATTAAATACTCATGGTCCTAGCGCACCTGCAATGTATAAACTCAATCCAGTTAATAAAATTGTAACTGCATTTGAAGTTGATACTGCAATAGAAAAATCGACAACGGGTACGGGTCAAACTCCGAAAACAATAGTATTTAGTCCTAGCATAACAGGAGGAAGTCAATCTGCAAATCCAGCAAATATTAACGCTGCATTAGTATATATTAATTCAAATAAACAAGTAACAGGGACTATTACGTCTGCCACGTCAGCAACTTTTGCTTCTGGTTGGTTAGCAGCGCCATCGTCATTACCAAATACAAGTGTAGATAATTTTATATTTTATGTCAATGGAGTTTTATTAGAAAGCACAGCAATAGTGTCTTTTACACAAAGTGGTAATGTAAGTACTTTAGTTATTAATGCATCACAATTAGGTTATGAATTTGACGGATCGGCACCAGAGCCAGACGAAATTATAGCAATCGGTAAATTTTCATAATGTCAAGAGTTAAACTTAAACAGCTATTTGGAGTATTATCAACTTCTATTACAGGATCGCTAAATGTATCCGGTTCAATAACTTCTACGGATGTTATTTATGCTACTACATTTTCAGGTTCAGGAGCAGGATTGACTAATATACCTAGCTCTGCAATTATCGGTGGCACTGGAAATAGTAGCCAATGGACTTTAAATGGAACTACATTATTTACTTCTCAAAGTTATAATGTGCAAGTTACCGGTTCTATGAATGTTATAGGAAATACTGCCAATGTATTTGTAGTTAATAATAATACAGACATACAAAATTTATTTAAAGTAACTTCAGACGGTATTGTGCAATTATTTGTGCATGCTTCAGCACCGACATCTTCTGCTAATTACGGGCAAATGTATTTTACTTCATCTTCTTTATACCTAGGCCTTTTATAAATCATTTACATATTTATAAATGGTAATATATCAAATTATACAAAATAAAATTATAACATGACAACTTGGAAAAAAGTCGTAGTTTCTGGAAGTGATGCCCAATTAAATTCATTAACATCTAGTTTAGCTGTTAGTGCATCAAACATTAATGTTGGAGTTCCATCATCAAATGCTTGGGGAACGGGTTTAGCTGGAAGCTACTTTAATAACTTTACAACTCAGACAAACGTATCTGAAATTTTACGTTTCGTAGCTGGATTATTAAGTAGCTCAGCGCCAAATGCGACACCTAATACAAAGACATATGGAAGTTTAACTCCTACTGCCGCTAACACTGGTACTGGCACTATTGCTGGATCTATTCCTGCTAGTCACTCTTATGCTACTAGTACAACAATATCATATTTACAAGATCGAGGATTCGGAACTATAGGTCAAACTTTATTTCAAAGTCAAGGAACTACTTATAATGGAGCATATACAAATACTTATGCTAGTGTATTTGCTGGATCGACAACAGTGTCATCATCAGTGGATACTCAGTTATTTGGATTAGGTACCATTGTAGATGCTAATACTCCAAGTACATTTTATGTATCTGGAACACTTAATTGGAGATATGAAGATAACGCGTCAGGTACTTTAACTGTAGTTTCTCAATCTGAAAATATATTATCGCTATCGTCATTTGGAACTTCAAATGGATTGACAGTAGGAAAAATAGCAACTGCCAACCCAGCTGTTATTCCTGCAGCTTATCAAGATGGTAAGTTTACAGGAATTTATAGCTCAACACTTTATAGTGCGGGAAGAGGTACAACATCAGTATCTGCTTCAGGATATTATTTTATATCAGCTTCTGTTAAAATTGCTTCAGGATCTTCCGAATATAACACTGCTAATACGTCGTATACCAAAATATTTTGGGCACCGACGACTAATATTGCAGCTGCAATAGGAAATAATACTATTTCAGCTAACTCATCAAATATAGTTACTTCCGCGTCATTTACTTCAGGGTCAATGTCAGGAGCACCTTTTTTAACTAGTGCCGCATATACTTTAAGTGTAACTGGGTCTGGAATATTTAGCCCATTATTTGCTGCAAGTGCAACAGTAGCTTCAGTAGCCGCTGCTAACTTAACTGCTACTGGAACTGTAACGTTAGGATTAACTTCTGGTACCGCTGCTTTAAGCACAGTAGGCGGCTCAGTTGTAACTTCTGGATTGGTATTTAATTCAGCTAACGCAGCTAAGAATAGTGGAGTACCTGCAATTGACGATACCGTAAGATTTACTAACACTTACACAATGTCAGGCACTGGTAGGACTTTTGCAGAAACAGGAGCTACCGACACAAACTTTACAATAGTATTATCAGCATTAGATAGAAGTTCAGCTTCAAGCACATTATCTACCGATACTGTTTTAGTTCACACTCCAGGGGCCTTTGGTCAACCTTTAGCTTCAGGGTCAATGAATTACTTCGGTGGTGGAACTGCTAACACAACATTAGTAGAGTATTTTACTTCAGAATCATTTAGAAGAACAATTGGTACGTCGACAGCATTAACAGGCTTATGGGATAAAAATTCTAGATTAGCTTTAGGTGCTAATGGAGCACTTCAAATAAAACCAGGGTTCTTAGTTAATCCAGAGTCTACTAAAGGATATTGGTATAGCTCAGCTTCATATAGCACATCTGATTATAAATGGTTTATGCGTGAAGTTAGCACAGGAGCAACGTCAAATAAAGGAACTTTAACTATTACAATGGCGCCTGCTACAAGTGCAGACTTTGTAGATTTTCAAGCAACGACTTCAGACAAAATGTCTATAGGTGTTATATTTGAAGCTCAATTACCAGCTAACTCAGGTAATACAAGAACTAGAATATTTGATGCAATTAAAGGAGCTGGGTCTTATGGAGGTTCTTTAAATAATCAAGCAACTGGTCAGTATGATCCATTCTCAGATAATATTGATATGGTAGGTGACTTTTCAGCAGCTACTAATACAAGCGGTGTATTAACATTAACATTAAATAACTCATTAGGTCAGACTATTAATGGAACTTATAGTAAGATTTGGTTGTTGGTAAGATATAAAGGCACCCCTGCCAATTCATTAACTCAAATTACGGTAGCTACTGCGTAACGTTTAAATAATATAAAAAATGTCATATAATTCAGCAAATAGGTCAGAAAGACTATTACAAAATAGGCGATTTACCACAGACGGTTTAACTTTAAGTCAAGAAGCTTTTACAAGTGTATTAGACTTAAATAGTTCAGAGCTATATACTCAAACGCAGTATGTACCTTCTGCTAGTGCAATATTACCATTTAGTGGATCTTCACAAAATGGATTGATTGTATCTGCGAGTGTTACAACTCCTACTATTACTCCTGACGTACCTATTTTAAAATACTGGTATAGAAAGAAATTAAAAGGCGCTGCAGATGCAACTCGACAAGTTTAGTACTTTACTACTTCAGATCCTGCGTCGCCAACTTCAACGGTAACTTCAGATCAATTAATTGAAACTGATCAGCAAGTAAGTTTTATTTCTCCAAAGTATATTATATCAGCTAATAGCTCTTTTAATACAGAAGCTAATCCTCCGGGATATAAAGTAGTGGTATATAAGTCTACATCAGCCACTGCTGCTGGTATTACCGAGTCCGCAGCCTTAGACTCCACTTTCGTATTTGACTATAAGACAGGTGTTTTAACGTGGTTAGCAGGCTTTGCTCCGACAGCATCAGAGTATGTATATATCACAGCATATCAATATATTGGAGAATCGTTAAATACTAGATTAACTTCAATTAGTGGATCGTTAGCTACTTTAACAGCAGCTGTAAATAACTCATCAACTTCACAAATATCAAACGGTGCATATAGTGTAGCTGTTAATTCCAATGGTAATATCAATGCTTATGGAAATTTAATTGTAACAGGATCAGTTACCGCAACTCAAGGATTTAGTGGTTCATTCTCTGGATCTTTTTATGGAGATGGTTCTAATTTAACTGGTATAGCTAGCACATTGTATGTGTCTGCATCTAATGGAGGTGTTGCAACTGTAGCTCTTCAATCTCAAACTTTATCTATTGTAGGTACTGCAGGAGAAATTGAAACGACAGGATCAGGCCAAACTATTACAATTGGATTACCAGACAGTGTTATTATTTCTCAAAATTTAACAGTAGGTGGAAATGTAATTATCAATGGTACAACAACCGTTGTCAATACAGTTAATACTTCAGTAAAGGATCAATTTATTTTATTAGCATCTGGATCTTCTGCTACAGGAGATGGTGGTATCATTGTTCAAAATGCAGCTGCTGCAGGCGAAGCTTTTTATTGGGAAAATGATCCTTTAGGTCCAGGCAGATGGGCAGTTGCATCTAACGTATCTCCAACAGCTACTTCAGTGTCAGCTGCGGAATACGCAGTAACTGCTAATACCAGCACAGGAGCTCCAGCATCAGCACCGACTTATGGAGGAGCTACTTATGGATATGGTAATATATATGTAAACTCAGACAACGGAGATATTTATATTTATAGTTAATGAAATTTAAACAAGTTATGGCAAATCTTTTAGATATAGTAAATCGTCAGGAAAAACCTGATACGAAATTAACCTTACCCGAGTTGGAGTTCTTATTACTTTTAATTAAGAATTCCAACTTTAAAGGAGAACAAATAGAAACAATCTATAACGCTGCAATTAAATTGCAACAGCAGTATATAGAACTTCAACCTAAAAAATAAATAAGTTATGTTTAGTATAGTAGAACTTCAATTAATGCGTCAATCACTCGACGTAATTACCATAGTAGGTAAAGACGCTAAAACAGTAGCAAACCTTCAAACTAAATTAGAAGAAGCAATTCAAACAGAATCTTCTAAAGCTCAAGAACTTCAGAGCTTAATAAAATCTAAAAAATAACTAGTTAGATATTTATTAGTGATATCGTTGGCCTGTATAAGGAAGTAGGCGCACACACGGCATAAGTGTTTGTATCTAACCGCGAATTAAACTAATTATAATATGCCAAACTGGAAAAAAGTCATACTATCCGGAAGTACTGCAAGTCTTAATTCACTAACAGTATCAAATGGAATCACCGGATCACTATTCGGTACTGCTTCGTATGCTAGCAATGGAGGGGTAACTCAAATTGTAGCTGGGACAAATGTATCTTTATCGCCTACAACGGGATTAGGAGCTGTAACAATTAACGCTTCAGTTACTTTTGGTCAAGGCACAAACACCACCGCTTCTTTTTCTAACACAGCATCTTGGGTATTCAATCATAATTTAAGTACTCAATATCCTATAATACAAACGTATGATTTGAATTATAATCAAATTATACCTCAAAGTATAGCATTAACAAGTCCTAACACAACTACTATAACTTTTCCTGTAAATGAAAGTGGATATGCAGTAGCTTCGGTAGGAGGAGTTGGAGTGTCAGCAGCGACAGCTTCTTATATATCTCCAACGTTTATATCTGCTTCAGCAGCGGCTTCTGGATTTGGTTCAGGAGGTAGTAGTGTATCAGCTTCTTATTCAGTAAGTAGCTCATATTCTGTAAGTAGCTCACGATCAGTAAGTTCTTCTTACGCATTATCAGCTCCATTATACCTACCATTAGCAGGTGGCACTTTATCAGGCGACTTATTAGCAGCAGGTAGAACATTTACTTTTCAAGATTTAGTATTAGGTTATGGAACAACACAAGGAACTATCAAAACAGATGGTACCAAGTATATTGGTATGTTTCCAACTAATGGAACAGAATCAACCCGATTTCTTGCAAACGGAAGTGTAATGCATGGTACCTCTTTTACTGATGCAGGATATAGATTACAAGTATCAGCATCAAGTGCGGTATCAGGCGCTTTATATATAATAGGAAAGTCAGTATTGTCTGGAAATATAATTGCTACAGGATCATTAACTTTAAGCGGATCAGTTACAATTAATAGTGGATCAATAACAATGCCTGACAGGCCTGCATTTAGAGTAACTGGTGCAGGCGGCGGCAAAGTAGCAGTTACTGCATTATCTGGTAGTTACTTAAATGTAGATTATCAACAAGGTAGTGGATGGGATAATGCAACTGGCACGTTTACAGCACCAATAGCAGGATTATATCAAGTAAATGTGGTAGTTAGAACAAACTCAAATAGTTTAGGCACGATATCTCAACTTATAGTATTTAAAAATAATACAGGCTCTACAACTGGCACTCCTCAAATAATGGTTGAATATGGCACAAGTACGTCTATGAATCACACTGGAGGCAGTACAATTTCTAAATTAGCAGTAGGAGACACGCTTAAAATGGTAGTCGCAGCGGGTGAAATATCATTTGACCAAAACGATAACTTTTCAGTAGCATATATAGGATAATAAAACAACAAAATGAGAATATTTCAACCAATCATATCAGGGTCACTAACCCAATCAGGTTCCGCTGTAATTAGTGGCTCATTAAATGTATTATCTGGAATTACAGGTTCTGTATTTGGCACTGCATCTTGGGCTCGTAACTCAATAACATCTTCCTATTCTTTAACATCTTCATTTGTTAACACTCTTAATCAAAATGTATTAATTAATGGATCTTTAAATGTAACTGCATCTTTTACAGCAAGTGGATTACTATATCCAACAACCGATGGGGCGTTTGAATTTCAAGTAATACAAACTGACGCTGCAGGAACGCTATCTTTTGGTGATGTAACTACTACATATGATATAGTATATAACGGTGAAGCAACTTCTATAGTAAAAGGAACTCCATTGTACATCTCAGGTTCGCAAGGAGCCAATCCAAAAGTATATAGATCGGATGCTGCTAACCCAGCTAAAATGCCAGTTATATACATTGCATCTGAAGAAATAGCATCTGCGTCTACAGGTAGAGGTATTATG
>JAULBY010053749.1:0-11401 GCA_032358315.1 Ophiocytium majus
TAAAACGGCCGTCTTTGCTGTCAGACACGCGCTTTAAAAACTTGACACCTAATGGATTGCAATGGAGGTAGTACATCAGAAGTACACGTATGTATACATACTTCAAAGTATATGCTGTACTGGTATTTATGTACATGTTGATTGTCAAGGAAGTGAGGCACGGCGCAGATGTTGATGAGAGCGATGATGATGGGCGCACGCCGCTCATGGCCGCGTGCGCTACGGGGGGTACCATCTGTGCTGCTCAGCAAGGAACCACAGCCATCAATGTTATTTACTGTGTACGGCACCGGTATATACATTTTCATATATGTACATATGTACTTCTGAAGTACACTGCTATGGGAAGTGGAGCACGGCGCGTATCACAGCACCCTGTGGCTGACATTGTTTTGTTATATACTGAAGTGTATGCATGTTATGTGCCACTCGCGCTCTGCTGATGCTGCAGCGGAGGACATTGTGCGCTACCTGGTGCTGGAGGCAAAGCCGGCGGCGGCGCTGGAGGCTCAGGCGGTGGAGGGGTGGACGCCGCTCATGATTGCGTGCGGCAGCGGGCACCTTGAGGTGGGCAGACATTGCACGCATGAGCTTTATTCCACACTCTGAATTGAACTTGTACACATGTCATGTACGCAAATACGTAGGTATATGCACGTATACTGACGTACTTCGAAGTATGGTACTACAGTGTGGGTACAGTGCTTTGAACGTACACACTGTCATCACACAGAAGTATGCACCTGTACTTCGAAGTATGTTTATACTACTATAGTATGTTTACACTACTTAGTATCTTGTAGGAAGTACCGGTATGGTATGGTATGTGGTACCGGTACATACTCCTGTGCGCGTGTCTGTGTACACATGCATACAGAAATAGCAGTGTAGTACTTGTGTATACTGTTAGGAGTACTTTGCAGCTGCTGAAACGTTGACACGCCCGTGTGACAGCTGCAGTCACGGGCGCGGAGCCTGCCGCTTGGCGTTTGCGCTACGTCAAGTACCCACTTCAAGTTGGCACCTCCCTTGACACTTGCACTTACCTTGAAGCGCAAGCAAGCAGAACACAAAGGCGCTGCTGCTGGTTGCATGCAACACTGTCACCTTGTGGGGCGCGCTGCAGGAAAGCAGGGCTGGTGTTTGCCGCGCGTGGGTGCTGGCATACCTCAGTGCAGCTGCACTACTTACTGCAAAGCACCAGCTGGCAGCTCAGAAATGGGCCACGGCCACTGTGATCAACTTGCGCCTGAGAGGTGCACATGCTGTGCTAGTCAGTACTACAGTAGTGGTACTACTTCAGTGTACCACATGAGAACTCAATGTAGGAGCCGTATACAGTAGGTCTCCCCACCGGTGAGAGGACATCACCCTGGGTGTATCCCCGTGTAGGGCGAACAAAGCAATCCACATGTGAAGTGTACTTTGTACTTCAAGTATAGTTATATACAGTATGCATGCTTCGAAGTATATATACCGTACCTTGAAGAAAAAGTATGTACCCAGTACACATGTGGTCGTCTTTATACAGAGGCACTGTAGTACTACAGTATCACTTGCCCTTGTTGACCAGAATGTGCCTTACTGGGCGCGTGCATGCATTCGTGTGGGCGGTGAGCGCAGGCTGTCAAGGTGCTGGTGGAGGCGGGTGCTTCACTGGAGGCGCGCGACGCAGTGCATGGCTCCACGCCCCTCATCTGGTGAGCATTCCTACTACTACTGTAGTATTTTTTTGGTAACATAGTTCAGAAGTACTTCAAGTACTTCGAAAGTTACTTCCGAAGTACTCCAAGAAACAGATAGATCAATAAATGCTGAAGTACATGACACTTCCGCACCGTTATATATGTACTTCTATAGTATACACTGTATATGTAACTCAAATATATAGTATATATATATATATATTATATATATATTGTATACATGTGTATAGAACCCCAGTTGGGGCACGGAAAGCCCTGCGCAAATGGTGTGCAGCTGACGCAACCGCACCTGATACCGTAGCGGCCCACACGGCTGTACGCCCCTCAAGTAGACACAGCAAGGTGACATATGCAGTTGTCATTTTAGTGTTTTTTCTGTGTTGCCATGCGTGGGCACGGTGTCGGCGGTGGTCATGACTTCTCTCCCTTCGGCCGACGGCACGCAATAAACCGTCATGAATCGCAACGGAACACGCTCACAGCCTACATTGGCGATACATGCGTGGTGCAACACAACAGCAATGGCATTATGTGTGACGCCATGCGTGGGCAGGGCATGCACATACTACGCATGTCGGCACGATGCATGCATACATAGCACAATACACCAAGTATGACATCATTTTGTGACGCCATGCGTGTGCAGGGCATGTGGGGGCGGGCACTTCCCGGTGGTGCAATACCTGCTGGAGGAGGGCGGCGGCGGCGGCGCCAGCGCGGCTGCGGCGGCGCAGCAACGCAATTCGGAGTTGTGGACACCGCTCATGGTGGCCGCGGATGGCGGGCATGCGGACATAGTCAGGTGCGCATTATACGATACTACAAGCATGTACATGTACTACTGTATTAATGTACTTTTAAGTGTGATACGGTATGCATGGTACCTCTGCAGTGCATGTGTGGTGCTGCCTTGGTGCAAGTGTCATTTGGTACATGTTGCCAGCTACCTCAAGTGTCCGGTGGAGGTTAGCGCAATGCAATTCGTGTGCGCAGGTATATGCCAAAAATATACAGTACTTCAGAAGTATACGGTAAGTGTAATGGAATTCATGTGTGCACTGCAGGTGCCTAGTGGCGCGCGGCGCCCAGGGTGACGGCCCCTACCGGCGGGGAGAGCGCCTAGAGTTACGCTTGCACTGTACATGATTTTTCAACGCACATAAATGTACACATATACTTCAGAAATACATGTATATGCATGTGTGGTAATTGTAATGGAAATTACGTGCGCAGGTACCCGGTGGCGCGCGAATGAAATAGGGCATGGTGTTATGCTTATACCGAATCATGTGGCCTGTGGCAGGCCTCTGAACCCCGCACTGAACCGCATACCGCACTCAATTAAAGCGCACTAAATCGCGAGCGCACTGTATGTTGGTGCAGACACCGCTGGCATGCGAGCCCAGCGATGCACACAGCAGCGGCGGTTGAAAGCCGCCTGCATACATGCCACCGAAGTATGTGTACGTGCACACATACACGCATGCATGTACACCCATGTACGCATACTCAGAAGTACCGGTATGTATGGTAATTGTAATGAAAATCATGTGCGCAGGTATATGCCAGATACTTCGTACTTCTGAAGTGTGTATGTACAGTATGCCTATCATACGCATGTGATATAGGGTCTACGTGTACATATGGGTATCTGGAGCCGAATTTATGCGTCGTGCCAACCCTAAGTACACTATGTATGCAATGATTGTAATGGAAATCATGTGTGCAGGTACCTGGTGGCGCGAGGCGCGCTGCTGGACGAGTTCAACGCGGACGGGCGCACCGCACTCGACCTGGCGACCGCCTCCGACGGAAAACTGGTAGAGGCGTTTCTGCGCCGCGTTAAGGTGCGCACGCGTGACGGCATTCACTTGCCATGAATTCATGAATGTATGAAAAATCATCTAGGAGCAATAAACTCTAGGTCTCCATGCCGGTAGGGGCCATCGCCCTGGGGTGACCGGCGCAAGGGGTGAACAAAGCAAACACCTGCGCCTACCCAGGGCAGCAAGTCTCAAGAAAGCTGGTGCAGGCATTTCTGCGCCGCGTAAAGGTGCGCACGCGCTCACTTACGACAGTACTTCTGAAGTCCTTCAGTAGCTTTGTTTCACTTGCGTTTGGCGCGCAAGAGCCCACATGCCAGCACGCTCGTGGCGTCGGCACATGCTCGGCGGCGTACACACACAGACTCCAAGACTGCAGTAGCATAATTAATGATACCAACGGTACATGTACTACAGTAGTATACTGCGTAGTACTACATGCATGCATTGGTATGCGCGTGCCGCCACGGCATGAAAAAATCTGGCGTGCCGCGGCGTAATCACTTCACGTTGATGCGCACGCGCGGCACATTCACTTACCATGATACTACCAGCACTTCAGTAATTCCATTTGTTTGCACGGGCGGGCGCGCAAGAGCCCATGCCATGCATGCCAGCGCACCCGCGGTGACGGTGCCTGCCCAGCAGCGTATACACACGCCCGCGTGCTGGCGACGGTCGCAAAAACTGCTCAGCCTGCGGCTCACCTCCTCATGCCTGTATGCGCTGTCGGCAGGCGCGCTGGGCGACGCTCGCAAACCTGCTCAGCCGTCCGGTCATCTCACCACTTAGGTGCCTCACCCCACCGTGCAAGTGTGTTTGTGTGTGTGTGCATGCGCGGTTGGCAGGCGCGGACGGCGCGCGATTTCTGGGCGGCCGTGGTCGGCGGCGACGTGGAGACGGTGGCGGAGGTGATAGGGACGAATGCACACATGGCGGCGGTGGGGGACGCGCACGGGCGCGCGCCGCTGATGCTGGCGGCGCTGCAGGGAGACGCGGACATGGCGCGGTACCTCATTGACGAGGCCAATGCTGATGTGAGTTTTTTTTCAGCCCCTTCCGTTGTTTTTCTGCCTTGTGCAAGGTACGCTGCGCATGCACGCCCTGCGCGTACAAGGTGCATACTAAAGCGGTGGAAAATACTACCGCAGCATACCTACTACTTTGTACTTCAAGAAGAACTTGTATGAAAAAGTGCACGGCTGTAGAGCGGGACGCGGGCATGGCGTGCTACCTTATTGGCCAATTGGCGAGGCCAATGCTGATGTGAGTTCCTTTTCCCCCCCTTTTTCTTCATTTTTTGTCGATTGTGCATGCATGCCAAGGTGTGTGTAGAGGGCGGTGTTTACTACTACTGGTAGCATTGCATGGCACCCTGGCGGGTGACCTGCCCTGGCGGGTGACCTGCCCTGGCAGGTCGAGCCCTAGGTAGCCTGCTGGCACCTGCTAGCCCTTTCTTTGTTCGTATACATTCTTTGCCATGCATTTGCCAAGTGCCATGGCCACCAGTTAGCGTGCTGGCATACATGTCATGGACTCTTGCACGCCCCCAAGTGCAAATAATAAAACTACTACTGGTACTAGTACTATGAACAGCGACATGGTGGTACAGGGCGGCGCGGACGCGCTACCTTCTCGGTGAGGCCGATGCTGATGTGGGTTGATGTGTTCTGCTCTACGACGGGTGCATACACACAGTGCTGCAGTACAAGAGCGTTGTGAAGCGTTGGTGAAGGGACCTTTTGTCACATCAGCTGCAGAGGGGTTGTACAATGAACACGTGTGCATGCAAGCACAGGGCGGACGCGGACATGGCGCGCTGCCACACAGGCAAGGCAATGCTGGCATTGGTTGTTCTGTCCATCTAAACTGTTGCGTGGACTGAAGTATTGAGCGTACCTGGAGTGCAATCCTCAAGGACTCCTGTGTGCTAATTTGTGCACACGCAACAGGGCCCTAGGGGTACCCTACGGCACATGAATACTGCCGCGTCTAAAACTGATATGCATTTGTATGACCCCGCCCCCCCGCTCCCCAACCACCCCCCAACCCCCGGGGGACAAACGCAGGTCAATGCGCAGGACGCCGCAGGCACAACAGCACTCGATGTGGCAGTGGTCACCGGCGAGTTGGAGCTTGCACGCTACCTGGCGGGCCCGGGCGGAGCGGACCTCGGTCTGAGGAATGCGGCTGGCTGGACCCCTCTCATGCAGGCGGCCGCAGGGGGGCCTCCTGACGGGCCTGCGGCGCTGGACATGCTGCGCGTGCTGGTGAGTCTGCGGTGTGTGCTGAGCAGCTGCTGTGTGCTCAGCAGCGTGCTCAGCAACGGCACGGCGGTTTGCACGCGCTCAGCAGCAGCACATGGTGGCGTGCACATGGGGGGCGCTGGACCTGCTGCGCGTGCTGGTGAGTCTGCTGAGCAGCCGGGTCGTGCTAAGCAGCAGCACGGGATGTTGCACATGCCCAGCAGCAGCACGCGGCACTGCACACGTGTGTTGCCGGACATCTACTTCGTAGTTCGGTGTTGGTGAGGCTGCGGCTGCGGGTACTGCTGAGCAGGCGCTGCATGCTCAGCAGCAGCACGGGGGGTTGCATGTGCTCAGCAGCTGCACGGCATGTCCGTTGTGCTCAGCAGCGGTGCGCAAGAGCCGTTGCGCACACTGTAGCACGGCATGCGCTGGACATGCTGCCCTCGCTGGCGGGCCTGCGGCCGCTGCTGAGCACACAACTGCTGGTGAGCAGCCGGTGCGTGCTCAGCAGCAGCAAAGGGCGTCGCGCGCCTCATGGAGGCAGCAGACATGCTGCTGCACGTGCTAGTGAGCTGCTGAGCAGCCACCGATGCTGGGCAGTGCGCTGGTGCTCAGCAGCAGCAGCAGCACGGCGCGTCACACGCACACACGCGGCGCAGCCAAAGTGTTGGGCGTGTGTCTGTGCCAGTACCGAGTGCTGCTGCTGAACAGGCAAGAGCTAGCTAGCGTCTTCTGCACTTGGTGACCCTTGCGGTGGCATGGAACAGTGGCATGGACGGATGTGCGCGGCTTTGCCTTCACGCGTGTAATGCTGACCTCCAGTGGTGTAACAGTACTCGAAGTGCAGCTGCTGTGGCAACTCTGCCGTGCTGGACGTGATTCAAGTAGGGTCGCAAACAAGTCTATACTTGAAGGTGCCACTCCCCGTATACTTCAGAAGTATATTGAAGTATTTGTGTGTACACAGGTTCTCAACAGAAAGTGACGCTACTATAGGCCGCCTTTCGTGTTCTTGCATGACGTGCACAATATTGGAGTGAAATACGGAGTTCTGCAACCCTAGTAGCCGCGAGTGCTGCCGTCACATTCGCACACATACACATGCCTTGCCATGCAAGTGCTGAGCACACATGCTGGCGCGCTGTCTGTGGCTGCGTGTTGCAGGTTGACGCGGGCGGCGAAGTCAACTGCTGCAACCTCGACGGCGACACTGGTGAGTCACCTCTTCTGCTGCTGAGCACCGACAAGGCGCCACCGCGCACACAGCTGCTGTGGCACCCCTGTGGTGGCATGCCCTGTGCCCTCACATGCCTGCCGCATAGGAGACATGCAATACCTTTCGACCACACTGTACGCCATGCCATGCTGATTGGCCACATCAACAGCAGCTGGCGCTCTGCCACAGTATGTATATTCAGCCATGGTGCCTGCAGCCCCCACTTGGGCGCACCACATTTCGACCACACTGTACGCTATGCCATGCTGATTAGCCACATCAACAGCAGCTGGCGCTCTGCCACAATATGTATATTCAGCCATGGTGCCTGCAGCCCCCACTTGGGCGCACCACATTTCTATGACGGAATCCGCGCTTCGGTAGGTGCGAGACTTGCTGCCCTGGGTAGGCGCAGGTCTTTGCTTTGTTCACCCCCTTGCACGGGTCCGCCCAGGGTGACGGCCGCTACCGGTGAGGAGACCTAGAGTTTATTGCTCCTACTTCTAGAAGTAGATGAGTTTTCATGGGGAGACATAGAGTTTGTCGCTCCTGGATTAATATTGGGTGTTTATATGAAAACTCATCTAGGAGCTACAAAGTCTACTAGTTGGGTTTGTCGCTCCCAGATTGAAATTTTATGTGAGGAGCGATAAACTCTAGGTCTGCTCACCCGTAGGGGCCGTCACCCTGGCTGGACCCGTGCAAGGGGGCGAACAAAGCAAAGACAGCGCCTGCAAAGGCAGCATCTCGCGCCTACCGAAGCGCGGATAGATGTACGGCGTACGCCGTACGGGCCGAGCAGTGCGGATTGCAACAAACGGTTTTTCTTGCCGGAAAACTTGGTTAGCATTTGCGCTGCACACGCGCGCAACCCGGCGCCTTTGCCGGTTTCGTTTCATGCCCCACTGTTTTGTTTTCAAGCACCTCTCTCCCTGCCCCGGCTTGCACGCATGTGCCGCCTCTGCCAGCCCCCCCCCGCCTGCTAGTGCACTATGCATGCCTGGCTCACATGCAGGTGCAATCGCCACCCGTCACCACCAGTTTATTGAACTCCAGTTCGGGCGCGGAAAGCCCATGGCGCACGCATTTGGAAAAGCGTGCGTATACTACTAGTACTGGCCACCAGTGAGCATGCTGGCATACATGTCATGGGCTCTTGCACGCCCCCAAGTGCAAATAGATAAAACTACTTAAGTGTAGTAGTATTCACTACTGACGGTGCATAGCTGTCAGTTCGTGTACGGGCCACACACGTGGCTGACACATGAGCGTTGCACGCCCGAAAATGCAAATCAGTAAAGGAAACTACACCCGTGCACTGAACCACCGTAGTACTTTTACTACATACCATGGTAGTCTTTATTTGCACTTATCGGACGCGCACCAAGGCCCACAAACTTCGTGTGTGTGGTGGATACATGTGTGTACCAGTGCACTGTAGCAGTACTCTGCACGTCAACAATACTGACCAGCCGCTTGCCGTGCCCCCCCCCCTTTTCGCAGTGTTGGATGTGGCCATAAAGGCGGGGCGGACCGAGGTGGCCAAGTACCTCGCTTCCAAGGGCGCTTTCTCGGCGGAGGACGTAAAGCGCCAGATTTCCATGGTCGCGCAGGGAAAGCGTGGCGGCTTTCGCCTGTGGTGATTATGCGCCATGGCCCGCTCCCCAAGGTGCCGTCAGTGCCGTCACCGCTGCAGCTGCCAGCGGCGGCCGTGCTTGCCCGCTGCCGCTCACGCCCGCAGCTGCAGTGGCGACTGCTGCCCTGCGGCTGCTGCCACCGCCGCCGCCGCTGCCGCCCGGCGGCTGCTGCCGCCGCCGCTGCCATCGGCGGTGCGCTGGCCACCGCTGCGGTTACCGCCGCCGCATGGCGCCAGTACATTGACACGCATGGGGCCACCACCGACGGAGCAACGACCGCCACCCGAGCCAGGTTGACAGGCTGGCGGAGCGTCTGTGTTGACAGGCAGGCACGCCATAGGATGTACCGCGGCCGCCTGGAGTCCCTACCTCGCATGCGCGCTGGCATGCGCGCTTGCAGTGCCTGCATCAGCGGGGGCGCGCAACCAGCAGCCGAACAGCAGCAGTACTGGGCTCCTGCTCTAGTTGCGCGTGCCATCGCTGGCATCAGAGTCACCGGCGCTGCGCTCGCTCTGCGGGCACACAGCCCCTGTGCATAGCTTGGTGAGGGGTGCCATGTGGAGTGCTGTGACTGCGCGCCCACACCCCACCCTGCACCGCCGTTACCAGCCGCTTTCCAGTCCCCCCCGGCCCCCCCCAGGGTTTGGTCCGTATGCTGCAGCTCCGCACGTTGTGCGTGTCCATTCGTGTCTTTGTAGCATGGGGGGGGGGCGAGGCAGGCCTGTGGTTGCGCGCGCAGCTGAGCTCAGCAGCAACGCGCGCGCAGGCTGCGGTTGAGCGGTTTATTTGTTGGCTTTGCCGCTGCCGCGCCGCTGCTCCAGCGGCCGTGTGCGTGTATGTGTGTCTGTTTGTTCTGCAGCGTCCGATGTTGACGTTGATGTTGCAGTTTGCACTTAGAGGGGGCTCTGTATTGTGTGTGTGTGCAATGGGCGACGGCATTTACTGTGTTTGCCACGCCACAGAGTTTGCAAGCGGGCGGTGGCGCCGGTTTACGTGCCTCGGCTTTGCTGCTGGCACAAGACTTGTGAATGTGAGACGGCGGCTGCTGCGTCAACCTTTCCGTGTCTGCCACTGCTGTTTCTGCCAGTGACTTGGTTTTGTGCAGAAGCGAGTATGTGAGTGGCTGCTGCTGAGCACTGCCTGCACTGCACTGTGTGATGCCGTACTGCCCTCCATTTGTCATCCACATTACCTAGGTAGTACCAGTAGTTTTATGCATGTGCACTAGAACGCGTGCAAGAGAACATGTCATGCATGCCAGCACGCTCGTGGCGATGGCACATGTTTGGCAGCGCATACACACGCAAGCACAAAGCTCTGAACATGTGAACAACCAAGAGCAATACCTGCTGCTAGTGGGGCGGACCTGAGCCGCCGGCAGGCTAGGGATCCACCTGCCAAGGCAGGCGCTCCGCCAGGCACCATACAGGGCCATGCGCTCCCGCCCCCCAAACCCCTGGTGCTGTCATGTAAATAAGCACGCTGTTTCAAGCAGCTGGCTGACATCCCTGTTCGTGGGGCCTGTCACAAGCACACGCTGTTTGAAGCGGCTGGCTGACATCCTGTTCATGGGGCAGGCGTATACATTATGCGTATATATACATTATGCTATGTAGTATTGAGCATTGCTAGCTCTTTCGCTACTCCAGTCTGATCCCTTTTTCTGGTCATGCGCACCGTGTGCAAAGGGCTTTCCGCGCCCTAAGCGGAGTTTAATAAAAGTACAAACGTCCAGCACTGTAGCGGCACTATTGGACGCCCCCCCTCCCCCCCACCCCCCAGGTCTGGAATGCAGTACACAGCAGCACTGCGGCCGGCCTACACTCACACGCTGTGCCAGCTACATGCCCGCATGATATGGGCAACCCGCACTCATCACATTGCAAGCCCAGCCAGCCACACCGAGAGCGATGCAGCGCCACCAGCGCACATACATTATACTACGTAGTACAAACTTCGAACGAACCTCCAGCACAGCATTGCTACACGCACTAACCTACTGTAGCAGCACAACTGGGCGCCCCCCCTCCCCCCACCCCCCAGTTCAGGAATGCAGCACACAGCAGCACTGCGGCCGGCCCACACTCACAGGCTGTGCCAGCTATGTGTCCGCATGATATGAGCAACCCGCACTCATCGCAATGCAAGCCCAGCCAGACACACCGAAAGCGATGCAGCGCCACCAGCGGCAGCAGCAGCCACACAAACAGAGCACAACACGGCCTGTTGCACACACATGTATCCATGCACTATACAGATATATTATGTACCAACTGGCCATATAGCCATGAGATGCGTGTGTGCCGCGGCCCCCCCACTAATGGGCGGGGCGCTCGCACTCGCGGATCGATCACGTGTGTGTGTCCTGGGGGTGGCCGCCTTTTCTATCTAGAAACAAAAAGCGCCGCACTCGCGTGAACGCCGCAGCCGTCACTTCCAATTGTGTCTGTGTGCGCGCTAAAAACATGAGAGGACACAGACTCTGCCCCCCCCAATTTCCCGATTCTGCTTGTGGCTGAAGATGGGGAAGCACGGAATTTTCGCACCAGAAACGACGGCGTGCACGCGAGGGGGGCAGCAGGCTTTTTTTCCCCTGCGCTCCCCGCGGCTGCCCATACATGGGGTCTTGTGTGCGGATAAACAACTGCCGCTGAGCGCCCGCGAGGCGTCAGACAAGGGGAGCCGGGCGGGCGGGGCGCGGCACATTCGTAGTGGCGAACGGCTCACAACTTGGCGGCACGGCCAAATAGAGAGAGAACACTGAGGCACG
>JAULBY010053760.1:0-11401 GCA_032358315.1 Ophiocytium majus
CCCTGGTCGGGACACCACACCATGTCGGTGGCGTGCGGCCAGGCCTGATGGCGGGTCTCCCACGACAGCATCTGGGAGCCCTGCCCCCCTTCTGGCCTGCCATAGACCTCTCTGCAGCGGGGCGAGTTGAACAGCCTAGCTCTGTCAAAGGGAGTGAACCAGGGGTTTCCCACTGCTGCTCCGGCAGTCGCCGCGCGTGCTGCTGCTGCCGGTGCCTGCTGCTGCTGCTGGGCCAAGGTGCCATGCAGCACGAGGCAGGGCACCGCGCACAGAACCAGCCCGGCACGCATGGCTGAACAGCGATGGCACGTGCTTTAGTGGGGTTTCACGCAACAGCGATACTGGCACCAGCAGCACGCCATGGAGCCTTGGTGCTCTGCGAACTGCTGCTGCCTTCTCCGTGTGCAAACTGGCTCACCCCTCCGCAGCCGTTTCATGTGAAACCGTGGCGGTGGGGTCGGGGTCACGGAGGTTTTGAGAGCTCGGGCTGTCTGCCAGGTTGCACAATGCCGTGGCAGTGTGCCGTGCGCACGGTGTGCACCAGGCCCGTGTTATGACGGTGTGGGCCTGCCGGAGCCTTCGACCTAGTAGTAGTAGGTCCTTGTGCTGGTGCGCTGTGGTGGCGCAGCAGTGATTGTTTGGCAGGTGCATGCATGCCGGCAAGGCGGATATAACATCGGCTCGGATAAAAATATTGGCAGCAAGAACCAGAAAAGGAAACGACGGCACCTCACCAAAGCACCATGCACAAAGAGTACTATTCATGGTAAGAAAAACATGCACCACACCAAACCCACACACACAATACAACATGGTACAAACATACATTGCTACAGCATTGGCTGCTGGCTTGCGCAGCACCCAGCGTGTTCACACCTGGTGATCGCAGCACCAGTCCCGCTGCGCTGCAGTCAGATCGATCGAGGCCTACTTTGTTGCTGCTGAAAGACTGATCTGTTCGCTGAAGCCACGCGACTGCTGGTTGGCGAACGTGGGTACGAAGCGCTTGCACTTGCTCAGTATGGCGGAATTTGCCAGCGCGAGCGACGACGACAGGTAGATGTCGGTGTCGATGATGCTTGGCAGGTCCACCAGCGTAATAACCGTGTAATAGGGCTCCAGCTCTGCGTAGAGTGACTGGGCGCCAGGATCGCTGCTGGCCATGTACAGCAGAGTCCCCTCTGATAGGTGGGGCTGCAGCACTTGCAGGATGTGCTCGGGGCTTGTGTCGGTGTTCAGGGTGGGGTATCTGCAGCAGGGTGGGGGGCGGTGGCAGGTGAAAACAGCGAGCAGCAGGTTGGGTGGGCAAGATGGCCTCTGACTCCACCTTAAGCCATCTGCTACTCCAAAGTATTCGTTTACTTAAAAAGTACTTCTTGCAGTACATGGGAAAATGCTGGTTGTATGGAGCACCTCGGCATCTGCTACTCCAAAGTAGTAAATACTCAAACAAAGTACATGGGAAATGCTGTAATATACCCACCCTCTCGGCTTCAGGGCCATTGCCAGCCGATTTGATGGGAGGGCTATGTAACACCAAACTACACTGCACAGCCTGACACATGACACTGAACAAAGGCAACACCGCAACCCCAGCTGTCTCGGCAAGATTGCTCGCTGTTGCCTGCCGAACAGCTGGCTATCACCCAACCATGTGTGCCACCTCTACCAACTTATCATAAACGTTACAGGACCGAAACACGAGACTATGTGCTCACATACAACCCAGTGCAGCAAAAGCGAGCACAGGCACCTGCTCAGGCAGCCATGGTCATCAGAAGACAGCGCCAGCAGCCACTACCTGCTTTTGAAATTCACGCACTGGTGTTCACTCACGTGTCTAGCATGGCCTCTGTGTCGGCGCGCCTGACGTGCAGGCACACTGCGACTTCGTCGTCGGGCGTGAAGCTTGGCTGGATGATGCCCAGAGCACCGTCCACCACGGTGGGCACCCACCAGGAGTACCAGATGTGCCTGCCGTGCTCAGTAAATGGGCGGTCAGAAGGGAGGTCAGTGCTCAGCAGCAGGCAGTCACTGTCATAGGGGCACACAGGGTTGGGTGATGGGCACCCTACCACCAGGAGTACCAGATGTGCTCAGCAGAAGGGCCGTCAGTGCTTTAACAGGAGGCACACGGGGTTGGGTGGCACAGTTAAGGCAGGAACAGCCTTGTGCCATGTGCTGTGGTGGTAGGCTGTGACGGTGTAACAGGCAGCATCTTGGCGTGGGCTGGTGCGAGGGGGTACATGCACCTGGCTGGTGACAGGGGGGGGGGGGGGAGACTGCTGGAAGACGCAATCACTCACCCTACACAACCACGCGCATGGATCGTACTTCGAGTATTAAGTGCATGCATGTGTGTTGTTGAGCTCCTTCCTCTGGCGCCTGCTGGCACACAGTGATTCTGGAACAGGGTGTCCCAACAGTGCAGCATGCGCCCCTGCCACTTCCCCAGGCATCGCAAGCTGGGCTTCATGTTGCCGTTAAGGCACTGCAAGGCGGTGTGAACTGACCTGAATTCTGGGGGCACAGTGTAGTCCACATGCGGCTCCTTGGTTGTGAGGTACGATGCCTTCACTTCAGGGGGCAGCTGAGCCTCTGCCGTCTTGCAGACCTGTTGACATTATGCAGCAATTCGCAACAGGGCACACTTCAGTAGGCCGTCATAGATAGGTAGAGGGCACCAACAGCAGCCACTGCTGCGCAAATTGGGGAGGGGAGGGTGATAGCCCTAGCAGTGTGAGTTTTAAGTACTTCTGAAGTACTTGACCTGAACAGCTACTTGTGCCGACTTATGTATCGGTGCTATAGTTGCTGTACATACAGGTGAGAACCTGCAGAGCTGATGCTTGTCCTATTCTGGCAGCTGTACTGTGGCTGCCTGCATGGTTAATAGTCACTCCAAACACGGGCACAGACTCTGATGTCTTCTGCTGCCTGCCCTGCACACTGCAGTTGCCTGCTAGTCGCCACTTTATCAGGTAGTATAATAACACTTGTACTTCAGAAGAAAAAAAGTTATCCGAGCAGACGTGTTAACCCCCCCTTGTTACAGCGCCAATGCAGCTGTGATGCGGAATCCGGTTGCGCAGTTATGACAATCCCAGAATGGCATGGCGCGTATCAGTTCAGGCTAGGCATGTGACACATCCAATACTGAAAATAAAATTTATGAACCGTAATACTAAAGTAGATTATCAACACTGCCTGGTGCCCATGGCACCCACTGACCGCAGCACATGCTCAGGCACAGCAGCAGTAGTGTTAGCGCTACGCTGCTTCGAGGTGAAACACCTACTGTGGCAGCGCTTCAAAAAGTGCAGCCAAGTGCTGATGCTGAAACATGTACCCACAAATCACATACTTTGAGTGCTGGTTCAAGAATGAATGCGAGCAGTTCCATCGGCAGTTGCCACGCAGCACGCAGCACATTCCGGTAGGCTCTACACACCTGAAAACCATAAGTAAGTTCCTGCTGTTCCTGGTCCATGTACCAGCCCCGCACCAGCAGGGGCACCTCGGCTTGGGCCAGCATTTCTGAATGCAGTGCGCCGGACCCCATGACTGCCACGTCTCCCCCTTCCTGTGTGCTCAGCAGCAGGTATCAGCGCATGTGCACACAAGGTCAAGGAATGCAGATGGGCAGTGTTGCAATTCCCCTGCTCGGACTGTGTGTGCCCTGCTGCTGCTGCTGCACGGGCACTACGACGGACAGTGGTGTCCAGAGAGCATTGGTTTATAACGCATAACAAAAATGGCTGCAGTCAGGCACAAAGCAGCACAGGTGTGGTTGGAGGGGTACATGACAGCCGGAGCAGCTCATTGTGTTGCATCGTCACGCGCACTGGTTCCAGGTGTCACACAACGCACCCATGCTGCCGGTGATGCTGCATTAGTGCAGCAGTCTGCCTGGATGTCAACTGGACATACTGAACTGCTGCGTGTTAGCACCTGTCTGGGTTTCAATTGGGCAAGCTGGGGTGCTGCTTCCAAACACTAGCGATAACCCACAGGCGAGGATGAGCTGTCGGAATACGAGCACCTTCTGCTCCCATTTGTGTAGTGCTTGGCTACAAGCTGGTAATCGTCCAGCAGCTGAGTCGGACGTAACTGCCATTGCACTAGCAACTCATACCAGCAGCTTCAGCTGGGCACTGACATGCGGTGCGACCCTTCGCACTGTAGTGTTCACACCTGAAACGGCAACCATGCTGGCAGCTTCTGCCATGACGCGATGAATGATCACTCTCTACATCTGTACCTACGCCAGCACCGCCGCCCCAGCGTAGCCATGGGCGCGGCTGTGGGTGCTGCCTGGGCTTGCCATCCACACATGATTGGTCACACAGCCACGGCAAGGCACGGTAGGGAGTCCCGGTGGGATGCTGCAGCCGGTCATTAGCAGCGGGAAGTGCGCTTGCCCCTGGCAGCACTGGAGCGGCACGTCTGATCAACGTGTGCTCGGAAGCGGCGGCAGCTTACCACTGCGCGCCCACACCAGTAGTGGCGTGAACGACGCCCCTGGTCGACAGTAAAAGGCGGACGCGTCTTAGAAACCAGCAGTAGCGACGAGCCTCGTCACAGAGGTGCGCTCCTGGTTAGAAACGGCTACGAAACGGTAGTAAGGCAGCACTCGCACACGGCGAGCTCGGCTGCAGGGAAACGTGGCAGCGGCAAAGGGCTGCAGGCGAGGCGATACACCTACGGCAGCAGCGGCTGTCGTACGGTAGCTACGGACAACACGGCGGCCAATGGCCGTGCGCGCCACCATTGTGGGCGACATCATCACAAAGCGTCTGCTTCGGCACCAGCAAGACCGGCGGCAACATACACCCGCAGCCAGCAGCAGCAGAACTGGTGCAAGGTGGGCCAGCCGCCAGCGTGCGGCAGGCAGGGGGTTCATGGGGTCACAAGGGTGGCTTCGGGTTGGGGACTCCTGTTGGGGGAGGGTGCAGTAGCAACGTGCATAGCGGCAGCTGCTTGCACCAGCATTATTTGTAACTGCAGCAGTATGGCTGGCTGCGCAGCGCTACGGCTGGCAGCGCAGTGCATCGCAGTGCGTCGCAGTAGGGCAGTGGGCTCAGTAGCCTATGTGCCTTCTTTGTTCTCTGCAGCTGCGGGGCCGCCATGGGCGCGGGCCCCTTGCTGGGGGAGGGTGTCGGAATATGAGCAACTTCTGCTCCCATTTTTGTAGTACTTGGCTACCAAGCTGGTGACTGTCCAGCATCTGAGTCACACGTAACTGCCATTTGCACTAGCAGCTCGTGCCAGCAGCTTCAACTGGGCACTGACGTTTGCGGTGCGACCCTTCGCACTGTAGTGTTCTACACCTGTAACGGCAACCATGCTGGCAGACATGGAGTCCGATGAGTACTACTATGCCAGGGCTTCCCTTAGAGTATACTGAGCATTCCCAGTTTTTTCGCTACCTGCATGATTTTCTGGTCACACGCACCGTGTGCAAAGGGCTTTCCGCGCCCTAAGCGGAGTTTAATAAGAGTACTACTACTAGTATGACTCCAACCACTTTGGTGCATAAATCGATTGACGCTCTTGACCTTGCTCCGTTTTGCCATTGCTGCAAAGTCGCGACCTGGCGGACGAGAGGTCGGGGCAGCTGCGGCAGTGACTACACCGTGTAGTACAGCGATGGCGCTGACATGTGTTAGCACAGCGGCACTGGGGCGCGGTGCTGTTCAGTCGCAATGCACATGCAATACTGTCACTTTTTGCACTGCTATTTTGTGGGCGTCACAAGTGTGTGTGCCTGTGCTGCTGTACCACCGCGGTGGGTGGTGGCTGTGGGCAATACCCCAAACAATTTGCAGCTGTGCGCATGTGCAGTTTTCTTCATTTGCCCTTGCGGGCGTGCAAGAGCCCTTTCCGTCCAGGCTCGAAGCAATGGCACATGCCGGCAGCATGAGGTAGGGACTGCAGGCGGCGGTATATCCTATGTCGTATACGCGTAGTGGTGCCCCCCGCAGCAGCAGCAGCAGGGCACCACAATAATCTCGTGGACGCGGCCAGAGCAAACCACGTCCGATGTAGGTGCAGGCGAAAGCAGGTGTGTGTGTGGCCAGAGCAGAGATGCTCAGCCGTGGACCAGTCCGAACGGAACAGCCACGAACAGTCAGCAGCACAGTCCGAGCAGGGAACTGCAACATCCTATGGAGGGCCGGCCTGCCAACTCGGACGCCTTGCTCGCCTCTCGTTGTGGTCCGTTGGTAGTGGCTGCTCCGGCGGTGGCGGCCTCCCAACTGGTGTGTGTGTGTGTAAAAAAAGGGGGGGGGGAATACGAAGTAGCACTACGTGTACACGAACTCACGACTCTGTACCATCAAGAGCAATCGCCATACCTGTGTAGCTCACCGCAACATTTAGCCAGTTTGTCACAACTGCAACTGCTATAGCTGCAGGTGTGCCAGGACTGGCGTTAACAGGACATGCCATGCCATGCACTCACGGGTTGAGGGTGTGTACCACAAGTGCTGTCATGGCATCATCATCATGATGATGCCAGCCAAGCCAGGCCGCCGATTGGCACCGACAGTTGTGTGGTATTATTCCCACACGTCTATCTCTGTCTCAGCCTACCACTGTAGGTAAGCACGCTCTGATATAGAGCGGTATGTGAGTCCGTTGCGGCGCTGGCTAGGGCCCGTGTATGTGTTCAAAGGCAATTTTGGCCCGCTGCGACTGCAGCCACCACAGCACAGGCGCCCGACCAAGTGATCAAGGCAGTGCTGTTCAGGCTTCTTCTTACGTGTTTCGCAGGTTTTGACAGATGGGGCAAGCGTGGTTGTATGCTGCACTCCCATAAACGCCTGCACATCGGCCGGGCAGGTGTGCTGTACACGTGCAGTGGTGAATCCCAGTGCTCGACTGTGCCGCTGCCAATGATGCGGCCGCGAGGTGCATGTTACGGAGAAAAGCATCACCCGCTGGGCAACGAGGGGCATGGGCCTGACAGCCTGACTCAGCGGAAATGTTCGCCCGCCATCAGCCATGCCTGCAGCTGCGGCTGTGGTCGGCAGGTGCACCGGTGCAGCTGGCTGCAGCTGTGGTCGGCAGGTAGGTGCAGGTACGCTTATTATACTCCGCTTGGGGCGCGGAAAGCCCCGGGCCTGTGCACATGGGGTGCGGCTGCTGAAGTCTGACAGTACCCATACCGCGTACGGACCTACGTAGTGGTCTACAATTGAGGTACCGCCAGTGCCGCACGACAGCAATCTGAACGCGCCCAACGCCCGGCCAACACCGGACCCAATTATAAGGCTGCGCCGCAGCACACACCGAATGCCATGCAAAAAAAAGTGACCAACACTTGGCGGTCCCGCACCAGCTCCAGGACCTGCATAATGTGGTGTGCATACTGGCAGGTCTGTGTACTGTACTCAGGTGTTGCATGAAATGTGTTTGCCTCAAGTGGTGCAGTGCGCACTGCCCACTCACGATTTCCCAAGGCATGAGAGTTCGCTCAGCAGATGCGACCTGAAACGTTCGTGTCCTGCGCGCATGCCCGAATGAACACACGAGGGCACGAGGGCGGGGGTTCCGGGCCGGGACTGAGTGAGTGAGCGCGCACATTAACCTAGCCCTGCAGTGCCCGGGCCTCGACGCCCCTCGTTAGGGGTAAAGTAGGAATAGCTTCTCAATCGGTACCCTGTTTAGCCCCTGCCCTGGTATCCCAAGGCGAAACGTGTTATCAATTGAAGTGCGCCTGCCAGTGACAGTGGGAGCAGCTAGGCGTCAACTGCCAACTGCAGTGGTTGCATGACAGTGACCCGCTCCAGCTCCTGTGTGCATCATGAGGTGCACATGTGTAGGGCACCTGCATCATATGATGGCATCAAAAAATGCCTTCTTCTTTCCGTAGACCCCTTTGGTGGCACCATCATGTGTGTGTATCAGCAGCACGCACACAGCATGGTGATCATGAGTCACCGGATCCTGGCGTGGCCATGACACATGTCAATTGTTAACACGGACACATGTGCGTGCACGCGTGCACGTTCGACAACGCTGCAGCCATGGGCCCACAATTTTTGCAGATTGCTGGAACTCGATGCACATGCGCGACTGCAGCATGTGCACTGCCATGTCAACATGCTGAAGAATGATGGCCAGCACCTAGGTGGTGCAGGTGGTGGATGGCACGGCTGCCTGCGGCCATGCCAGCGATATGCATATGCTGTCAGCGCGGCTGCCCCGGGCCACTGGCAGGGGGGGGGCAGCCACAAGGCGCCATCTCTGGCCACTGGCGCCACTGCAACGTTGGATGTCACATGGCACATGGCACCACCGGGCGCGCCGGACACGGTTGACAACACAAACCCAACACTGCATGTGCACCGCAGTTAACTGCATGTACAGCTGCGGAGGTTTTAGAGAGCTCTCGCTCTCCGGATCCAGACCTGTACCAGAGCTCTGTGTGCTCAGCACGCACGCGCACAGCTGCAGACCCGCCCACACACCACGGTGCACGCAGTGTGGGCATGTCGTAGTACTGCAGTCGTCGTGGTGGCGGGGCAGGCCACGAGGCAGCGAGAGGCAAACCAGCCCCCTCCCGCTGCGGAGACTGCCGCGAGGGTGGTGGTGGCGGCAGCCGCGGCGTCGGCCGTGGCAAACCGATGCGTAGCCAGTTTGACCGCTGTGGTTTACTCTCGTCGGCTTGCAGCAAGGGGTCAGCTACGTCCTGTGCCTTCGACCGCCACGGCTGCAGCGGCTGCGGCAGTGGCGCTGGCACACGCAGCGGCGAATGAGGTGTTGGAGACGGTGGAAGAGGCCCAGAAGCTGGCGGTACAGGTGCTGGCGGCGGTGGAGGGCAACGTGCCCCGCCGTGAGCAACCCAACACTGTGACAGAAGAAGGTGAGTTGTCGAACGTCTTTGTGGGCAGCAGCTTCGCGCTGTGATTTGGCAGCAGCAGCAGCGGCAGCAGCTTGGATCTTCGTAGCAGGAAAGTTTCATGTTGATGCATAGTGCCTTGGCGCACTCCCTGCCTCAAGAGTACCACCACTGGTGGCGCAGTAACCGCAAACCCGCACCCAAATACGGGCACCCAATTGTCGGCAACTTTTCAACATTTTATTTTATCCCCTTCAATTGAGTGGGGGATGCTGTGCTTGCACGCCGCGAGGCGCAACTGCGGACATTTTGCGAAGTTGGCGAGAAGTGTCGTCCCACTGCTGTTTGGATCTGGGGTTTTCGTGGTGTTTATGTAAGGGACCGTGACGTGTGCGGGGGGCACCACCGGGGCACCACCCATGCACACACGCACCGACAAGCACGGTCCCTCCCCGCCGCCGGTCGCTCACTCTGCGAGTTTGGGCAGTTGCCCCAAGTGAGAGTCCAGAATCGCGTGCAGTGGGCAGTTACGCACAGTGCCACTGGTTGTGCTTTCCTTACTGGTGGTGCTTGAAGCAAAGCACCGGCGGCAGCCTTTGCAGCAATCTGCACGAGCACACACAACGGTCCATGCCATCACAGCAGCAGCAACTGCTTTGAACCGAGCCGCCACTCTCTTGCACAGGGCATGCGGCTGCCTCCTGTCCTTTATGGGACACCCGCTTGAGGCTCGACTGCTGTGTGTTGCAAGGGCTGGGCTGTCGCGAGCTCTTTGTATGTTTTTTTTAAAGGGACGTCGACTATTGTGACCGGATACGCGTACGCACTGGGGACTTTCCTGAAATTTGGTGTTGTTACCTACCTAGGGTCAGCGGAGAGGCAGGCATGGCTTTGCCAGCATCAAGGTAGAAAGCTGGCATGCTAAGACTCAGCCAGTGTCCCATACACGCACACACACACACAAACCCATCGGGAACATGTGCCTGCATCGGGGTGGCACTGGTTGTTGCTGCTGCTGCGCTTTTCCGCAAGCACCACACTTACTACTTTGCAGTATGTGCTCAACATGAGAGCACCAGCGGCATTGATATTGATATTCTACGAGAGCAGGCAAACAGTAGGTTCCGCCCTTGTAACCATATGACTCTGTGGTCGAACACAAAGATGTTGAGCGTGTGGCGGTGATGCTCACTTGGACAAGACGTGAGTGCTCACAAGCACGTGCCAAGTGTACCGCAGTCCGTGCCCATACCATGCGGCCAGTTACCACCCGTTTACACCGTCGATAGTGCTGGAGCACCCAATTGCCATATTCCATCCGATCAGTACGGCAACTGCACAGTCCGTTGTGAGCCATTGCACCACCGCGTGTCCTCCAACACCAGTTTTCATCGACGGATGTTTCTGATCTTGCCCGCACGCCCTTCTTGCTGTGTCACCGCCCCTGCTGCTCCCCCCCCCCCCCCCCCCCCCCCCAACGCGCCACCAACATGCACAGCAGCCCTGGGTGGGCACACCCGCCTCGACGGCGCACTGTGGCTTGCGATGCTGATCGACTGGGTGGGCGAGGGCACTACCTGCAGGTGGCTAGTACCAGCCCCTCCTGGAGAGACATCGTGCACAGCGCCGGCGCCCCCCGCCAAACGTCTGTCACCGCCATGACGGCGGCACTGCCGCTTCTGCAGTGGGCCCTAGTCAACGTCTCACCACCCTGCCGGCTGTCAGATGCCGCGAGGGTTGGCTGCCTGGATGTGCTTCGGTGGCTCACAGACAACGGATGGCAGTGGCAGGCAACGGATGGCAGTGGGAGTCCTCTCTGAGCGTCGCCGCTGCCGCAGCCGGTCACGTGCACGTGCTGGAGTTCGCGCGGGAGAAGGGGTACTACTTGGGCACACAAGCATGCGCGGGAGCAGCTTGGCCACCTGCACGTGCTGCAGTGGCTGCGTGCCCGCGGCTACCCCTGGGATGCGAGCACGTGCCAGGCGGCGGCGGGCGGGAACCACATGGAGGTGCTGGAGTGGGCGCACGCGAGCGGTGCACCCTGGACGGTAACCACCTGCACCGCAGCGGCTTCGAGCGGACACCTGCAGGTGCTGCAGTGGTGCTCACGGGTGTCCCTGGGGCGAACACACAGTCAGCTTAGCGGCGCAAGCAGGCCACATGCACGTGCTGGAGTGGGCCCTGGACGAGGGGTGCCCGCGCAATCTCAGCATGTGCCAATCTGCTGCGAGAGGCGGCCAACTGGGAGCCCTGCAGCTTCTGCGAGCGCACGGGTGTGACTGGAGCGCTCACGTGTGCGCCCATGCGGCGGCCCATGGCCACCTGCAGGTGATACAGTCACTGTGGGCGCAGGCAAACGGCTGCGAGTGGGACGACCGTGTCATCGAGTTTTCGGAGCGTAATTGTTATAACATATATGGTATTGGCGTTGTGCGTAGGCCGGTCATGATGCTAGAAGGATGTGGCTGTGTACAGCACCCAAGTGCTGAGCAGTACGCAGTGCTATGACCTGTGTGCTCAGCACACAGGTATGCCCTCACCTAAAGAACAGTGCTA